>PVIU01002807.1:34380-161374 GCA_004026605.1 Ondatra zibethicus
AAAAAAAAAAAAAAAAAAAAAAAAAAAAAAAAAAAAAAAAAAAAAAAAAAAAAAAAAAAAAAAAAAAAAAAAAAAAAAAAAAAAAAAAAAAAAAAAAACAAAAAACAAAAAACAAACAAAAAAAAAACCTCTTCCACAAAGTAACACATATCCTGGTTTCCATTCTGAAGTCAACCCATCCTTAAAGTATACAGGCTGATTTAATTCAGCAGTTTTTTTCTACTGTCCAATTTCTCTCTGCAGCTGTTGTTCCATTCTCATGAGAATTTTAAAATTTAAACTTAATAAAGCATTGTGTAGTATATCTCTGGGGGTCTTTATTACCCCTTTCTGTTCATTAAGCAAATCTTTTAAAGTATGATTAGATCTTTCTATAACTTCTTGTCTTATAGGATTATGTGGTATTCTTATAATATGCTTTATGTTAGAATATGCAAAAATTGTTTCATTTTGCTAGAGACAAATGCTGGAGCATTGTCAGTCTTAATTTGTATAGGTGTTCTTAAAGTGGTCATAAATTCTGATAAGTGTGTAATTATGGTATCAACCTTTTTAGAACTCAAAGCTGTTGCCCTCTGCGATCCTATATATGTATCTATGGTATGTCCACATACTTTAATTTTCCAAGCTCCACAAAATGAAACACACGCATTTGACAAGTTTCTTTTCTTTGAGTACCTTTTCAATTACTTCCTGCAGGTAATGGAGTAAGATATCAGCCATATATTAGTAAATTATAGGTTGAGAAAACTGTTATGAATTATTTCCAATGACTGTTGTACAAAATATTGACAAAAGGTAGGGCTGTTTAACTCCCTTGTGGAAGAATTTTCCACTGATAACTTCTAACAAGCTGAGAATTATTTTAATAGTCATTTTGAAGGCAAAATTTTCTCTATCCTGTTTTATTATACTGCTAAAGGTATAATAAAAAAGTAGTCTTTTAAATCAACCTCTATAATATGCCATCTTTTAGGGAATAAAGAAGGCAATGTAATTACAGGCTGTAAAGAGCACGTTCACCGAATCACCTTGCTAATAACTTTTAGATCTGTTACCATTCTCCATTTTCCAGATTTCTTTTTAATAACAAATGCATGAGAATGCTGTGGGAGCTCCTTCCACTCCTTCAGCCAATAGCCTTTGAGATACCAGCCCACTGGGGCGTGGTTTCTTTCGCTTTAAAAAGCAGCGGCAGCCCTCCTCTCTCTCTCTTGCTTCAGACTCTGGTTCCTGCAACTAGACTCCTTTCCCTGTCGTATAGAAGGCTGTTGTCTAGGACAGTGTTCTTTAAGGTTTTTTCCCCTCAAATAAATAACCCTTTTATCAACAGTTATTCCAAACTTGTGTAGGATTGTTTCGTGCATTATGAGAATTCCAAGGACTGGTTGACTCTTCAATATTTTTCTCTTTTAATGTTTGTAATCTTTGTTATGTCAATGACCATTGTTCCACCTAGACAGATTTTTTAGTTAACCATTTTAAAGGTAGGGCTGTTGCCACCATTAAAAAATCAACAGTTGTTATGCCTTCTTTATGTACAACCTGAATAGTCAAGGACTGTTCTTGATAATACCTTTAAATATTTCTTTTAGAAGTATTTTTTATTTCATGGTATATTTCTGAGATTGGAGAAATGTTAACCTGGGTTTTCCATTGCTACAACAAATCATGTCTCCATAAATTCATTGCTATGTTAGCCACATATGACTTTAATTTCCCTGTCTTTCTTCTGGCTCTATACATTTGACCCACCTTGTATTTTGTTGTAACTGAGGTAAAGTTCTAATACTTAGAAGCTGACTATTTACTTCCTGAAGAGGCCAATCTGCATGGCAAGATGTTAGTGAAATTGTTGTTATGTATGTGCCTGTGTCTAGTAAACCCTCAATTACAATGCCATTTATTTGTATTTTCAGTTTTGGTCTTTGATTATTTATAGAACTTTGCAAAAATACTTGTTTTACGGTCTCTTCTGAAAATTTTGTTTTATCTACAGATGCTGTTTTGTCATCCTGAGCAGTATAGTTTTTGACAACAGACATTAAGCCTTTTAATTGCCTGTGGAGGAGTTTGCCCATGGTGACAGGAAATGGTTGACCCAAATTTGACATGGGAGCTTGCAAGAGGCCCCCAGAGGCATTTCGTGATGGTAAGTAGTTACCTTGCCTGTCCCATAATGATCTTCATTCATTAGTCCAAAGCTGACGTTTGTCACACCTTCTGCATATTTCAGAAGCCTGGACCTTCTGTTTGGACTATATCTGGAAAACAAACATTCTTTCTAGGAGCTCCTTCCCTACAATCACTTTCAGATGGCCTTATTTACCCCAATTGAAATATCTAACCTTTTTGGTTTTATTAAAATTTTTAGAAATCACTTCTCCTATCTAAGTGTCATCATAAGTGTGAGATTCAATATTAGTTGTATTTTCAGGTTCATTCATCTATGGGTGCTGATCTTACCTCTAAAGGCCTAGTCACCCCTTTGAATTTTGAGTTAGCATTTTCAAAGCCAAATATTCAATTAATGTTTGTCTAACTTCTGAATCTCATTTCATTATATTTACAGCTGAAGTCAATCTTTATAAAAAAATTAGTGAAGGTTTCTTTTGAGTCTTGTGTAGATTTAGTAAATGTCTCAGTCCTCTTTCCTAATTCTTCAACCCTGTCCCAAGCATCCAAATTTGCTGTATGACATTGGACCAAGGTGTGACTATCAAATCTAAACTATCTTTGCAAATCAGTGAAGTGGCCTTTACTGAGGAGCTGGTCTTAGGAAATTTCAGTACCTCCAGCCCTACATTGCTGTTATATAACCCTAGCTTCCTCCCTCCACCATGTTTTGCATTTTAACTGAGTATTCGCTTCCAATATTGCTACAGCTAAGTCTTTCCAGTCTTGTGGAATAATTCTGTTCCAAGTTGCCCATAAATTTAGCATCTATTTCACAAAAGGTGAATATATACCATGTGAAACTACTGCTTCCTTAAATTTCTTCAAATATAACTTTTCTACAGGATCCCAATTAACTTCTACATAGCCTTGGGGGTACCTATCATCTGGTTGTCATTCTTATATGGTAACTGGATAAATTAAGGTTGGTATTCTAACAACCTTGGGAAGTTCCTCTTCAGTTTCATAATTCAATGGTGCAGTAGGTTCTTCTCTAAATTCTTCTGTGTATGGATAATTTTCTTAGTTTTGTTAGTAGGTCTTTTTAAGGATTGTATCTTATTCATCAATTATTCATATTTGACACAGATAACAAACCACTTTTTAAAGGATAAAGCATGAAATACCAAACTGTTAATAATTATATTTGATATCATGTCAATCCCAGCTAAGTTAGTTTTCCCTTCATTTAATTTTTTTTACTTTCAACTTCCATTGTGAAACTATAGGGAGACATAACTCATTGCATCATAATATTGTTTCTTATTCTGGAGGAGATTTTGCAGGCTTTTGGATCTGGAAATGTGAGAGTAGAATTAGCAGGCTGTCCTTGGATTCATCAGATTTTTGTCTCTATCTGACTCCCGAGTTTGTATTAGTACTAGAACAATTAAGGCAAACACATTATTGGTTCCTTGAGAAAATCAGCAAGATAGACAAAGCCTTATCCAAACTAACTAAAAGACAGAGAGAGAAAATTTAAATTAACAAAATCAGAAATGAAAAGGGGGATATGATAATAGATACTGAGGAAATCCAAAGACTCATAAAGGCATACTTTCAAACCTGTACTTCATTAAGTTGGTAACTATAAAAAAATGGATGATTTTCTCAATAGGTACCACTTACTAAAATTAAATAAAATCAGATAAGTAAGTTAACAAACCTATAACCCCTAGTGAAATAGAAGCAGTCATTAAAAGTCTCCCAACATAAAAAGCCCAGGGCCAGATGGCTTTAGTGCAGATTTCTACTAGACTTTCAAAGAAGAGTTAAAGCTAATACTCCTCAAATCGTTCCACACAATGGAAAGAGAAGGAACATTGACAAGTTTATTTTATGAGGTCACAGTCACTCTGATACCCAAAACACATAAAAATACAACAAAGAAAGAGAATGACAGATCAATTTCCCTCATGAACATAGATGCAAAAATACTCAATAAAATACTTTCAAACTGAATCCAAGAACACATCAAAAATATCCACCATGATCAAGTAGGCTTCTTCCTAGAGATGCAGGAATGGTTCAATATAGGAAAATCAGTAAATGTTACACACCACATAAATAAAAAAAAATACATGATCATCTTATTATATGCATAAAGGCCTTTGACAAAATCCAACACCCCTTGATGATAAAATTCCTGGGAAATTAATGATACAAAGGACATAAATAAACCTTATAAAGGCAATTTATAGCAAGCCTATAGCAAACATCAAATTAAATGGAGAGAATCTCAAAGCAATTCTACTAAAATCAGGAATAAGACAAAGTTACCCATGCTCTCCGTATCTATTCAATATAGTACTTGAAGCTTTAGCTAGAGCAATAAGACAATTGAAGAAGATCAAGGGGATACATACTTGAAAGGAAAAAGTCAAAGCCTTGTTACTTGCAAATGATAACATAGTATACAAAAGTGACCCCAACAATTCCCCCAGAGAACTCCTACAAGTGATGAATGCAAACACTTTTAGCAAAGTGGCTGGATACAGGATAAAACAAACAAACAAACAAAACAACCAGTAACTCTCCTAAATACAAATGTCAAAGGGACTGAGAAAGAAATCGGGAAAATAACACCCTTCACGATAGCCTTAAATAATATAAAACATCTTGGGGTATTCTAAACAAGCAAGTAAAAGATTTGTATGATAAATATTTCAAATCTTTGAAGAAACTAGTGAGAATATCAGAAGATAAAAAGATCTCTCATACCCATGGATTGGTAGGATTAACATAATAAAAATGTCAATCTTATCAAAAGCAATCTACAGATTCAACAAAATCCCCATTAAATTTCAACACAATTTTTTATATATCTTGAAAAGACAATTCTCAACTTAATATGGAAAAACAAACAAAAATCAGGCAGGCTAAAACAATCCTGAACAATAAAAGAATTTTCAGAGGTATCACTATCTCTGATTTTAAGTAGTGCTATGCAGCTATAGAAATTCAAATTTCATGGTGTTGGCATTAAAAATACAGGTTGATAAATAGAATTTAACTAAAGACCCAGACATAAATCCAAATACCTATAGACACCTGAAATACCTATAGACACAGTGGAAAAAAGAAAGCATCATCAACAAATAATGCTGGTTAAACTGAATGTTTGCATGTAGAAGAATACAAATAGATCCATACTTTTCACCCTGCATAAAACTCAAGTCCAAGTGGAATAAAAACCTCAACAAAAAAACCAGATACACTGAACCAGATAGAAGAAAAAGTGGGAATAACCTTTAACACATGGGCACAGGAAATGACTCTCTGAACAGAGCACCAATACTGCAGGCACTAAGAGCAACAACTGATAAATGGGACTTTGAGAAACTGAAAAGCTTCTGTAAAGCAAAGGACACCATCAGACAAACTGACAGCCTACAGTTTGAAAAGAGTTTTTACAAACTTCACGTTTGATAGAGAACTGATATCTAAAATATATAAAGAACTCAAGAAAGTAGGCATCAACAAACTAAATAATCCAATTAACAATGGGGTACAGAACTAAAGAGAAAACTCCCAATTAGAGGAATCTCAAATGACTTAGAAAGACTTAAAGAGATGTTCAACATCCTTAACTATCAGGGAAATGCGTATCAAAACTACTTTGAGATTCCATCCTATACCTGTCAGAATGCCTAAGATCAAAATCACAAATGACAGCTTGTGCTGTTGAGGATGAGGATGTGGAACAAGGGGAACACTCCTCCACTGATGGTGCAAACGTGTACAGCCACTGTGGAAATCAATATGGCGGTTCCTCAGAAAACTGAGACTGGATCTACCTCAAGATCCAGCTGAACCACTCTTGAGCATATACCCAAACGACACTTCATCCTACCACAAGGACACTTGTTTAACTGCGTTCAATGAGACTTTATTTGTAATAGCTAGAAACTGGAAACAACCTAGATGTCCCTCAAAAGAAGAATGGATAAACAATATGTGATACCTTTATGCAATTGAATATTACTCAGCTATTAAAAAAATCATGAAATTTGAGGACAAATGGATGGAGCTAGAAAAATCATTCTTAATGCGGTAACACAGACCCAGAAAGATAAATATGGTATGCATTCAGTTATAAGTGGGTATTATCTATCAAGTAAATTATAACCAAACACAATCCATTGACCCAGAAAGGTTAGGTAAAGAGGAGATGTATAGGGAAGGGGTGCTTAGGTCTTGACTTCCCTAGGAAGGGGAAATAAAAAAAATTTTGCAGGTAGACTGGGGGCAGATAGGGATGGGAGTAGGAGGAATCAGTTTGGAAGGGAGATGGGATGGAGGGAGAGAACACTGAGGGAGAGATGGCTGGATTTGGGGAGCACTTGAGTAGTGGAAACTTCTTGGAATTTATGAGGGTGATCCTAGTGAGGACTCTGAGTCCTCACTAATTGAGGATATGGAGCCTGAACTGGCCATCTCTTATAACCAGGAAAGGTTTCCAGTGGCAGGGATAGGTTACATTCTGTTGAATTGGTGGTGGAGGGGGCCCCATGGAGACCCCCAAACAACACGGATTGGGTTGTTCTCTATAAATGGATAGCAGAGCCCCGGTGCTGAGGACACAGCTCATTGAACATGGAGAGGTTGAACTGGGGCCTGCATGGAGCCTTTGCTCCTATGTTCCAGTCTCTTTGGTGTGGGACGGTGCTCTGCAGACTTCTGAAAGAGAGATGTGAACACCCATCTAGCCTCAAAACCTTTGACCAACCATCTGTCCCGCCTGCAAGATGTGCTGGGTCAATGGTGGCACAGAACTTAAGGCCACTCCATGAGAGGGAACCCATGCCCAACACTGCTTAGATGGCCAGGAACCAGAGATAAATGGGCTTTTAAAAATCAATGAGATGCTTCCTAGTGATATTCTGCTCTACTTATAGATTGGTCCCTGTCCAGTTGTCGTCAGAGGCTTCCTCCAGCACCAGATGGAAACATATACAGAGACCTGCAGCCAGGCATTATGCAGAGAGAGTCTAAATTGGAGGTCTCCATTGGGTTCCTCCCTTGAAGTCTGGGGAATCCTGTGGAAGAGGGGGAGGAAGGGCTGTAGGAGTCAGAGGGGATGGAGGACGCCAGGAGAACATGGCCCACTGAATTAATTAAGCAGGTCTCCTGTGGACTCACAGAGACTGAAGCAGCAAGCATGGGGCCTGTGTGGGTCTGCACCAGGTGTATGCTATGGCGTATGGCTTGGTGTTTTTGCAGGACTCCTCATGGTGGGAGCAGGTGTGTCTTTTACTCTTTTGCCTGTCCTAGGGACTCTTTTTCCCCTGTTGGGCTGCCTTGTCCAGCTTCAGTGTGAGGGTTTTTGCCTTGTCTTACTGTATCTTGCTTTGTCGTGTTTGGTTGTTGTCTCTTGGAGGCCTGCTCTTTTCTGATGGGAGACAGTGGGGGAGTGGATGGGGCAGAGGGGAGGGGGAGTAGGCTAGAAGGAATGGAAGGAGGGGACGCTATGGTCACGGTGTGTTGGGTGAATGAAGAATCTGTTTTCATAGAGAAATATGAGGAGAAATTTCTATTGCCACTAAGACTGCATCACGTGATACTACAAAACAGAAAAATCTCATGATAAATACAATTTAATCATTTGTAGATGTTCAGATTAACATTTAATAAAATGTTTAATCATTGAATGGGTGCATGAATGAATGAATGTTCATTTGCCTTTTAGATGTCTGCATGTATATTATTTAGGAATTTTATCTTTGTCATTGGTTATCTGATGAAGAATACTCTTAAAGAAACCAATCCTGGTTAATACATGATATTACACTCTTTGCTAGATCCTCCATTGACTATGCTGTTTTATGATTGATTACTTCTGCATTATAAAAGTATTTTGGTCTCAATAAATTATTTTCTATTTATATTCCTATAAAACGGGGGAGGCAATTGTCTACTGGCAAAGGGAAATAGTCACTAACCGAGCAGGAGTCAGAAAGCAGCCTGCTAGTTTGAGAAGGACTTTGCAATAAGACACTGTGTAGCTGTGAGCTATCAAAGGAGGACCAGCCAAAGGTTTAATTGGCCTGGGGGATTAAGCAGCGTGTTACTGGAGAGTTGTTTGACTCAAAGGTGAACTGTTCAGGTTGGAGTTCTCCTAACTGCCTGGTGTGTGGTTTCAGTAGTAGAGCTGGAAGCCTGCGACAAAAGGAAACGGGCAGACGTCATGAGCGTGGATGTGAGAACCATCCATGAAGTGAGGGTGTCTCATTTGGTGACGTTTTGTCAAAATCTACTGCCAAAGTCTTGAATCTCTTTAGGCCATGCATGGACCCTTTGGGGTTCTGATCAATGCTGACATTGATTCCTACCCTTCAGTTTGAACTATGAACCTTTGGGGACGAATCAGTTCTTTGTGAAGGGAGGTCTCCTGGGTGTGCAGTGTAGACTGTTTATCGACATTGCAGGCCTCTGGATGGCAGCCTCTCCTCCCCCAAGACGGGCTAGATGAAGGTGTCCACAGACATTGCCAAACATCCCTCTAGGAGCAAACTGTTTCCAGTTTGGAAATTGTTCCTCTGTAAGTGTATAAAGATAACCAACATTTACAAGGGGTGAGAAGTAGCTGATTCATGAAGCCTGTTCATAAGCCTCTTCCAAAGGTCAAGAGCATCAATGTTAGCTGAGCTGACATTAATGTTGTGCTGTCTTCTCACCACTGGTTTTATGAAAGATATGGCTACCTATGTCTGGTCACACTTAAAACTTACCTATGATGCCATACCAACTCTCTGTCTCTTAGGATAATGGTATCTCCAGAGTTTCTAACACAAGACACTCAGCTGAAGCCATGGTGGCTGATAAACACACCATTGCAGCCCGTGGCTTCTTTCTTTCTCCTCCTCCCCCCCGCCTTCCTCCTTCCCTCTTACAAACTCGAGAAGCATTTTTCTCGTCACAGGAACGTTCCTTTTGCTTTTGGCAAAGCTGGCATATCAGACACCTTGTGTTCCTTTCTTCATTTTTAAAAAAATCTATTCTTACTCAGGCCTGGGGTAAGTAGGCAGATGTCTAAGTGTCCTTCTTGCTAACTTTGTCCACAGGGGCAAGTATTGACTCCAGGGAAAAAGTCTGTCCCTAAGTTAGTTACGGCCATATACGCTGTTACTAGAGCCAAAACTATAAAGCTAGTCAATAGCATTATCTTCCTCAGAATTTGAACTCAATACAGAGGGAAGTGGCCTATTGGTGCTGACTAAGATTAGTTGCCACTGAATTACAATAATGTCAGCTCCTGTCACCCTGAGGATAAGGAATCCAGGGTGATTCTACACACAGCTTCAGGGAGGACCAGTTTCACTGAACCCTGTAATTCACTGGTCTGTGTCATCAGACATCTCCTCCTCCATTGTCCCCTATCATAAACACCCATGGACTCAACCTAGCTCAGATACAGCCAAGGCAGGCCTTCGCATGTAGCTGCCTTCCTACCAGATATACCTACACATGGTTTGTAGGAGTGAATAGAACTTTGAAGGAATTACCAGGCTGTCCTGTGTGTGGTCCTCCATGCAGGTGAGCAGAGACACCCGAGTCTGTTAATGAGCAGAGTGGAGATCAGCTCTGGGGCCGTAGCGATTGACTTGTCATGGGAAGTCAAGTGTAGCCAAAGAGGAGGCTTTCAATGCTTCATCAGAGTGAGTGACAGGGGCCATGTAGTGTCTCTTTGGCTAAATGTATGATCCCTGATACACCATGAGAAGCTGAATCAGTCACTATGATAAAAACTTATATTGCTATTTTGTACTATGGAGATGTCTTCTCCAGACAGAGATTTCATTCATCCGGGATGCTGCAGGATTCCCCTTAAGAAGGAATGGAGGCTACAGAGAAGTGTTCTCAACAGTCGCACTGCTACTAGGGCCAAGGAGCAGGGGCATTTTATAGCTAGTGGGTAATTGCGGTTGATAAAATAATTTTGGACACAACTTCCATTTTTCAATTTTTAAGATTTTCTTTACTGACATTTTTGTCTGTACGTATATGTGCATGGTGTGTATATAAGTGGTTATGCCCATTTGCACACATTCAGAAGCCAGAAAATTCTGGGCATCCTGTGCTATTGATCTCTACCTTATTCCCCAGACAGTGTCTTTCACTGAATCTAGAGCTAGGCTGGCAACCAGCAAGCCCCAACAAGCAATCCCCCTGTCTCTGTCCATTCAAATGGCCAGCACTACCAGGCCTAGTTTTTTATGTAGGGACATGTCTTCAAACTTGTATAGCAAGTGCTCATATACACTGAGTCATCTCTGCAGCTCCACTTCGGTCATTTGTAAGCAACAGCCAAGAATGCTAACACTGAAGATTTGTGCCATGCTCCACATGGATTTTTCATGTCTCACAAGATCAGGTATAATCACCCGAGTGTCAGCCTTAATTCTGTTTAACATGGAAGTACAGAGTCGGTTTGCTTGGTCTTATTAGTCACTGATAAACCCAGAAATGCATCATCTACAGTTAATTAAAGGGTGATTGTCTTTTTGGTCTGGAAATTTGATGAGAATTCTTCATCTTAGAAAATCATGTTGATAATTGCATATTTGAGTAGCCAAGAGGCAATATATTTGTGTCAGTATGCTTCTGTACTGCTTACAAACATGATAATTCTGTTAATGCAGATTAAATGAGTACATGAGCAAACACATATATACATGTGTGTAGTTATACGTGTAGTTATTGGCTTGCATTTGTAGTGGAAGGACCGTGATTTCAATGTATGCCTCCATGGTCTGAACTCTCTCGAAGAATGAGGAAGTTCTGACCACAGAGTGATGTTTTGTGATGAGTGTTGTTCCCTCTACCTACTCAATCCACTGTGAATTTACATTTCTTCCTAGGGCGTGTCAACCCCATCTGACACCCAAACAGGGCACTCTAATGCTAAGGAAGGGGACAATGGTCCCCCCCCATCAGTACAGAAACCACTGTGTCTGGCTCACAGCTGAGAATAGTCACATGAGTTTCCTCTTTCTCCTGTGGCCCTTTCCCTTTGCAGTCTTCCCCAGAAACAGCCACTGGGGCATGGAGACCAGGTTCCGACAGTTCTTACTTTACCTAAAATGATCCTCCCAGCAAATGCGGCTTCGGGCTGCTTTTCTCCTTATAAAGTCATGGCTGTCTGTTCTCAGGGGAGCAGAAGTTCTTCGACCCCAGAGCAGAAAGGCCTCTGCCAAGAATAGCATCAACCCTTCCCTTATGCCAGATTCTCAGCCTACTCTTAGTGACTCTTACTTGCGTGATTAACTGCACCTGAGCTCAACCTTGTCTTTGACTTGTAAGTAGAGGGTCTGAGTGAAATACATTTACCTGACAACTGAAATTACCTTTAATTTTTTTTTGTTATTAGGAACCTCTTGTTTTATGGGGGGGGGCTGTTCTGTATGCCAGGCAGTGTCCCAAGTTCCCTCTGCGCATTGTGTCATCGAATCCTCAGCCATGGCTGTGGGCGGTCGATCCTATTATTATCTCCATTTCATAGATGAGGAAGCTTGGAAAGGTTAAATAACTTGCCTAGGATTCCACAATTAATAAGTGTCCTTCTCTGTCCATCACACGTAAGTCATTTAATACCCTAAATAGAAAAGCATCCCAGAGAAAAATAGAGAGAGCCGAAGACTAAATCCATCACCAAGACATTTCATCAGATTGTGCCGTGACGCGCCTAGCTTCCCTCTAAATATTGACTCGCAATCACATTCGCATTACTCATATCTAAACTATATATAGTAACGCTGTGTCACCCAGAGAAGAATAACTCTAGTGGTTGGTGCCAGCGTATTTCAGTGTGTGTCTCTGTTTCTGCTTTGACTAGTGTCTTATTTAATTGGTAAATTATTCCCAGCCAGACAACTAAGAAGAGTACATTTAAAAGTAAGTTGCTTAGCTTCTCTGAGCCTGGGTATCTATTCATAAACATACAACTCCTTCTTTCCTTGTATTCAAGGGCTAGAGGATGGAGAAGAGAAGATGAATGACTCTTGTTGGAACTAAGAAGGGCAAGGAAGGCCGTTGTGTCAAACTCATTCATGTCAACTGTGTTTTCTCTGTGCCTATGACAAACTATGCTCTTAGTCCTGATGCTGACACATTATTGAGAGAAACCAGGGCATAGAGCGCTCTTTGACTCTACTGAAAAGGATGGTAAACTGTGAACTGTAAGTTGATAGCTATCTGGTTGCTTTGTGTCCTCTTGTATTCCTGCTTACCCCAAAAGCACAGACCCTCTAGCCAAACTAGTTCCATTAGTTCAGCCAGCAAACAGGTACTCAGGCGAGCTCAGGGGCTGGAAAGCAAGCAAGCGTGGCTCTGCTTCAGACAGTTGTGTAGGTGCAGATCTGGCAGACGATTGTTTGCTTTGTAGGCAGAAGTAGTGGCATCACTCACTGCCGTGAAAGAGTGGGTTGACTGAGAGTTACACAGCTCCACCCTTCCATTTCTTCTGTCCCCTGCTGCCACAGTTACCAATCTTTGGGTAGCTCTTCGCCTCCCACTGTTTTCTCTTACAGTTCCTCCTAAATTTTTTACCAGTTCTCTCTAGCGTAGACACCACCTAATAGGTCAGCTGGGGTTTTTAATAGTTAATCACATCCTTTTTTATAGATAGAAGACACGTTTGATCTGCTGGATGATTTTGTTCCAAAACAAAGAGACCATAGTTGAAGTTTTCTGATGGAAGGCAGACTCAGTCCTAACCAGGCACATTAAAAACAAACAAACAAACAAAAAAAACATGCCTCCAGCTCTACTGAATAAAAGTCTAAGAACAAAATGGATTGCACAGAAACAAAACCAATCAATTCCCCCCCACCCCCACCCAAAAAAACGTTCCTCAAGATGTATTCAGTAATAACAGTGTAGGTAAAAGTGTTGATACTGTCTTCTAAGATTCTTCTAGATGACCACACAGTAAACCAGAGGAATGCCTATGCTGGTAGTACTCAGTATGGATCAGGCTGACTATCAGTAAGAGTCACAACTGTATTGAATTGTAGAATATGAAGGACACACAGATACTAGAAATTAGAATAGTAGCCAGGGTCATCTTTGAAGTATGCCAAGATACTAGCTCATTATTTGGAAATTGTTAAACACAGACAACAAATCATTCTTTAGTTCTGTCTTTCTTACATCAACTATCTCTCAGGGTGACCAAATGATTGGTAGATGGATGTCTTCTCTGCATAAGTATTACAGATACACAGTTTGATGAGTACCATCCTATAATCCCTAATAAATAAATTAATAAATCTGGGCCTTGATCATTAGTAGTTATTAACATCACACAAAATACCCTGAGTAGATGGTGTGGCAAAATACACAATACCATCTATGTTTTACTACTGCCCAAGAATTTAATAAGACTAATAATTTAATTATAACATCTAAAGAATTATACAAAAAAGAGAAAAATGTTAAACACAACAGATGAAGCCAGCAAACCCCAAATGTTACATTTCAACACATAAATTTTAGAAAGAAAGGCGGTGATAAGGGGAGCTCACATATTAAAAGAGTCTTGAAATACCAAATAATTATAATGTAGGGTTCTTACATGAAAACTGATGCAAACAAGATCATGAAACAATTGGGGATATTTCAACCCTGGCTGCATAATTGATCCTATAAGATACTATTAGTATTAATTTTCCTTTGGGTCAATAGTATTTTATAGTCATGTTTTAAAAAGAGCCATTATCTTTTATGGTTGCATATTGAAGTGTTTGTGGAGAAATGATGACTTGAATTTGCTTCAAAATAACCTAGGGAGCAATGTAAATATTAAAGGATGAAAACCAGCCATGGGTTGGTCATTGTTGAAGCTAGGGGGTAGGAACATAAGGCCTTGTGCTGCTTTTCTCCCCACATGTGTACATTCTAGAAACTTCCTATAATAGAAGAAGAGGGGAAAAGTGGAAGGCATACAGGGAACTTATCAGCACTCTGGTTCTGGGCAACTATATGCCCCCAGTTGCCACTCACTGCTGCCTGTCCTGTTCCTCAGAAACACCGAGGTGCAGAAACTCTAAATCAGAATTTAACTTCTAGAATCATCTCTGTGCTCTTCGGCATGGGAGATATGAAAATATGGAAGGAATAGGAATCCTCAAAAGAGCATGCTTCTGTTGCCTTCAGAAATACCATACACTGTGCGTCTCCCAAAGACCTAAACCTACTGTCTTGCAGTTCTAGAGATTGGGCCATGAAAACATGGTGTCAGGAGGATGTGGGATTTTTGTTTTGGTTTGATCTTTCTTTTTGTTTTCTGAAAGTTCTAGGAAAGCCTTCTTTTGCTGTTTCATCTCTGAGTGGCCTCCAACATCCCTCCAAGACCCTCTACAGCTGTGTCTTATGAAGTTGACCAACAACGACGAGAAGAAACACCAGATTAGTGTCCTTCACTTATTGCCTTGTTCATGGTTTTTCTTTCTGCTTCAAAATAGCTCATTAATATACAGTGCTGATTCATTAACATTGACGCTGTGGTTCAGAGCATTATCACCCATGCTTGAACTATGCACGTCTGATAGAGCTTTTTCTCATAAGACACATCCCAGCTTTATGTTCTTAAGAATATTAGGCACAACTTTAGCATGACATAGCTAGACTGTTTTAAACAATGAAGTCAGCTATGACAACAAAAAAGTAAACACAAAAGGCAGATGTGACAATATGCCACACCCAAGACTCTTGTTTGCATTGAGAACTTAGACCAGAAGAGACAATGATGCTGTGTTTAACTTTCTCCAGGAATAAGGACATTGGGCAACTCTGCCCTATGTGTGTCTGTGAAGGGCCATGTAAATATTACAGGAATTGATCTTGAGGACACAAACATGTTTTTAATAAACAGACAATATTACAAACCCTGGGTTTGTAGTAATGAGGATGGATAACTTTCTGGGGAGGGCCACATGGCTATTGGTCCTTTCTAGTTCCCTCACACAGGGATTCTCTTGGCTAAATTAGATATAAGAATCTGGGGAACACAGTTGGAAGGTGATGGATAGGACACACATCTGGCAACAGAATCTACAACATCACAGGTTTAGAGGCCTTGATGGAGAATGCGTTAAGAGAGGCATTGGAGGGATTTCACACCTACAGAATTAATGCCTGGAGATGAGCAGGCATCAGTGGGGAAAGATGGAGGACAGGCTATTTTTTAAAAAATATTGTTATTTCTATGGAGCCAGAATCAACTGATTCAAATGCAAAAGGTGCTCTATATGGAAGGTGTGTGGAAATTCTGCCTTTAGGAAGGGAAAGATTTGAGAACATATTAGGAGGGAGGGATGTGGTTAACAACACCCACCTCCTTGCTTCTATTGGTGGCTGGACCACCTGGAGGAAGGCTTTGCTGTAGGGGCTGAGCTGGCCCTCTCTGCACTCCTCAGTTTATGATTAGTTTAACCTTGAACTCTGGAGGGTAGCACGTTCCACTACAGTGGCCTATAGTCTTGAATGACTGAGAGAGAGAGAGAAAGAGAGAGAGAGAAAACTTAAAGCTTGTTGTGATAAAGGGCAGCGAATAGAGAGCAAACCAACCAAAAGATCACCTAAGCACAGCGTTGGTGGCTCACTCGAGTAAGTTAGTAATTTACGACACAATGTTTTTTATTTGATTTGGCATTACAGGGATAAATTATTGAGTGTTAATTGTATGCTGATAAGCTGTTCCTGCTTAAATTTATTTCTTCCTCAGTTTGTGTTAATTGGGGCATGTTGGAACAGAAGGGAATTGCCCACTTAATGCCTGCTTTGGCTTAGGTAGTTGGTAATAAGCATGGTTTTAATTGTGTCTTCACTTTTATTCTTGCTAAGAGAATAAAGAACTCCTTTGGCGGGATTCTCTCCCGGATATTTTGCAATTTTTTTAAAATAAATGAATTGTTAAAAAGAAGTGCCATTACTCCTGTTTATTTGTTCAAGTTTACTTGAGTTGCAGCAGAAGGTAAGGTCAAAGGTGAACTGGCAGAAGGCTGGGGACATTTAAACGCATATTTTACCATTTGAAATTTAAATCCTCTCTAAATAAAGCTATCAAGGGGCTCTAAGTGGCTTTGCTTCTGACTCCTGTTTCTCTTCTCAGGCAGGAAAGGACTTGGGTGAGGATTCTGAAGCACAACATGGAGAATCTGTGTGTGATCTTGTATAGATGTGGGCATGGGGGCAGGCTGGGGGAGGAAGCCACAAGACAGTGAGGGTATTGTTTCTCATGGGTGAGCAGTTGAGCATCCTTGATGTGAAAATCCGAAACCTGAAATGCCCCAAGATGCGAAAGTACTTTGATTGTAAGATTTTGTTTTTAATTATGTGTCCATGTTGCACGCGTGCACAGAGAGTATGTGCACATGACTGCAACTCCTGTGGATGTAGAGACTGGAGTCACAGGTGGTTGTGAGTCACCCATCACAGGTACTGGGGACCAAACCCAGGTCCTCCAGCCCCAGTATCCAAAATTTTTAAGCACTTACCTGACATCACAAATGGAAAATTCCACACCATGAACCACTGTTTCATGACCAAAAAATATACATCTGCCTTTAGGACATCATCTATCTATATAAGATACAAAGATTGTATATTTAGATTTGGGTCTTATTCCCCAAGATATCTCATTTTATAAACACACACACACACACACACACACACACACACACACACAAATCCAAAATACTTCTGGCCTCAAGTGTTTTGGATAAGGGATATATGATCTGTCTTTTAATGTCCAACAAAGCCAGGTAAGTTCAAGTGTCAAGAATCAGTGCAGACACAGGACCAAGTGTGCAGGTGCACACTGTCCTTCCAGCCATCCGGGTGTGCAGGTGCACACTTATTCCAGCCATCCAGGTGTGCAGGTGCACACTGTCCTTCCAGCCATCTGGGTAACTGAATCAAGAAAACCACAAGTTTGAGACCGACTTGAGCAACAAGGCAAGTTAGAGGTCAGGTATATAATTTAGTAAGTCTTATCTCAGAGTAACGAATAAAATGGCCTGGGCATGTAGCTCATCGGTAGAGCTTCTAACTAGTCTGCATCCTAGGCCCAGTCCCCACCCCTGGGGCAGGAAAAATAAAATAAACATAAAGCCCAGGTTGCAGGTGGACAAGTCTTGTCAAAATTAAAGGAACTAGGCAAGAGGAAATGGCAATACTCCTAAGAGGCACACCAGACCGGGGTCAAGAATGGCCACAGGAGGCACTCCACTTAGCACACAGCAGGGCTTGTAAACAACACCTTGTCTTAGAGGCACACTCTCCCAGGGCTTAATGAATTCTACTAGATTTGGCAGGTGTGGACCTTGCTATAAACCAGAGGGGGCGGGTCCTGCAGGTGCCAGAACTCTGGAGCATGGAGCAACATTGGCAGCTGTTCCCCACTCCTCTTCCAGGCACTCAGTGAGACTTTCCTCTTCTCCACGCTCTCCTGCAACATCCTCCATCCCTCCACCTTGCTTTTAGCTGTCACGTGTGATCTTTCTCTAAGTAAAATGGAAAAAAGTTCCTCTGGCGCCATTGTCCATAGCGCTTTCCAACTCAAAGAAGAAAGCTTTGCTGGCCCTGGATGGAGAGCACAACTGAAGGTTAGAACGTGTTTTGATCCATGCCGAAGAGCACATTATAAACACTGTAAATTCTTTGCAACTGAGAGTTTTTACCCTTGAAATTGCCCTAGAGGCACAGATGGGTAGCAAAAGCAGGATGAGCTCTCTTATAAAGTTACTTTTTTTGTATGTGCGTGTATGCCTGTGTGCATCTCTCTCTCTCTGTATGTGTGTGTGTGTGCGCGCGCATGCACACACGTATGTGTGTCTGTGTGTGTATGTGTGTGTGCTTGTCTGTGTGTGTATTGGCGTGTGTGTGTGAGTGTCTGTGTGTGCATGTGTCTGTGTGTGTGCATGTGTCTGTGTGTGCTTGTCTGTGTGTGTATTGGTGTGTATGTGTGTCTATGTGTGTGTGCAGGTGTGGGTGTGTAGATCAGCAGACAGATTGCGGGGTTAGTTCTTTCCTTCCCCGTTCAGTTTCTAGGCTGGAACTCAGGTCATCAGACTTGGTGCCAACACTTCCATCCACTGCATCATTCTGCAGGCCCACACAGCCATTGTGGCTATTGGCTATTTATTTCAAACAGGGGTCACAGCTAGTAGCCAGTTAGCTAGCATGTCACTGTTACTGAAATTCTACTTCCTGAAGGAACGGGAGCCAGCTGAGTGAGGACAACCCTGGTATCCCTGTTGTTTTTTTCCTTTGCAGTTGTGTTCAACTGGCCAAAGGTAGCTATGAGTGTTCCCGAACACAAAACCATAAAATTTACTTAAAATATTATGAGATAGTTTCCTGACTTTGGGGGCAGGGGAAGGGGCGGGAGTAGCGATGTGGCCCTTGAGTGGGAACTTTGTAGAGGCCAAAGCTGACACCATGCTGTAAGATTGACTGAGTTGCTCCTTACTGTCTCCTGCAAATCGTGGGAAGCAAGATGAAGAGCGAGAGGGGGAGGGACCATTGCTCCTAGCTTAGCCATGCTATTGACCAAGAGGCCATACTAAGTGAAGGGGGTCCCTGAGGAAACCGGGCCTCTCAGGCCAGCCTGGAGGCATTGAGGTCTGGAAAGGGAACCAAGACAACACAGAGGAGAAACAGTTTCTAGTCCTATACTTAGGGAGCACCCAAACCTCTGGGCTGGGGAGAGGCAGATACTGAGAGGAGCCAATAGCTGCCAAGAGTTTGAAATTTAGAGTAGATGGCTAGAACAAGAGGGGAGTTAGAGCCCAGACAGTTTAACTCCAAGAAGGAGTTACACTACTACCAGTGGTGTAGCGGATCCATGATTAGATTCATGTGTGTAAACTCCTGGGAATGATTTGGCCTTATAGCTCCCCCACCCCCAGCCCACCTACAACACCCAGTCCCTCTCTGACCTTGGGGGAAGAAAGGGATGCTGAAAACCATGCCTGATCAATAACATAGAAAGGCTAGGAACTAAAACGGGGTTCCAGTGAACTTGACATTAAACCTCTTTTCTAATTTTTAACTTGGTCTGGTAAGAATTATAGATGATGGGTTAGGAAATGGCTCAGCAGGTGAGGTGCTTGCTGTAGAAGCGTGAGAGCTGGAGTTTCGGGCCACAGACTCCTTAAAGGGAAATGGGAGATGAAGGTTAAAAAAAAAAAGTCCTAGGACACTTTGAGGCCAGCAACAAACAACAAAAGCCCCGAGAAGGCAGAAGGCAAAACTGACATGGAAGTTGTTCTCTGACCTCCATGCATTTACATGACTGCACACACACACACACACACACACACACACACAGACACAACACATACACAAATCATATATACACATATAAAAAGAATTAGAGTTCATATCGATAAAAACATTAATGAAAAATAGCATACATATGTTGGGGAGGTTGGGGGTAATGATAAATAAATCCAGAAAGAAGATTCTGGATAAAGAAGGCTGAAGTTATGTGATCTTGGGTAGGCTCACCACCATCTGTGTTACATTGGACAGACTTCATCAAGCTTAAAGCCACATCGATCCAAACTACTTTAGTTTTCTTGGGAATCTTAAGCTTGATTTGAATTCTGTCTTGTGTTTTGTCAGGTTGATCTCTGGCAATTATAAGCTGGCCCTTCCCCATTTCTCAGGGTGCGGCGCTCGGGCCAATGGCATCAGCTTCCCTGAGAACTGATGGAAAAAATGCAAGTTTGTGAGTTCCATTCCACGTCTATGTAATCAGAATCTTTGGGGGTGGGCAGGCAAGAATCTTTATTATACAATATAGAATAGCTCTGTTGCATATAAAAATTTGAGAAACCCTAAACTAAAATAAAAATACGGTAAAAGGGATAAGAGAGCATGTGGGGGAATAGGAAGTAAGGTTCAAACTTGATTCTGCCAGCTGCCTGCTAGGAGGTCTCAGACAAAGGACAACTTCTGTAAGCCTGAACGATTGGGTCAGCTTCATAGTTTTGCTAGCCATTGTTAGATAATACTGGAACAGTCTGTGTATAGACTCCAGATTCAGTAGGAATTTAACCCACTTCCCTTGTTTTTCCTATAACCTAATGGAGGCCTAGAGGATTTCTTCCAGTCCTCACACACCACAATGTGAGTCTTACATCTTCCCTTATCCCTCCACCCCATCCCTCTTACCATGCTGTCCCTCTGATTGAACATGGAACTTGAGGGGAGACAACCTATGAGCACCTTTGATAAGGACCTCCTCCTCCCCGAGCCCCACCGCAAGATAACAAGCCAGCACTAAACCATATTTGGTCTTTATGCTTTGAGAAACTTGGGGCTCTGGGTTTCTAATGCTGTGACAAAACATGACCAAAAACCACTTGACAGAGAAAGGGTTGTTTCACCTCAAAACACTAACTTCTATGACAACGGAAAGTTGGGGCAGGAGCTCAAGGTGGGAACCTGGAAACAGGAACTGAAGCAGAGGCCTTGGAAGGATGCTGTTTGCTGGCTTACTTCTCATAGTTTGCTTAGCTCGCTTTCTTAGGAAACTTGACACTGCCTGTTCAGAGGTGTCATGATCTGGGCCCTCCCATATCAACCATTGATTTAAAAAAAAATGAGAAAATGCCCACAACTCAACCTAGAGGCAACCTGATAAAAGGCAATCTTTTCTCCAATAAGATTCACTCTTCTCAGATATGTATGGACTTATGTCAAGTTGACAAAAACCAGATCAATGACCTCCCTGGATAATTGGCTCGGTTTCCAATATCAGGCAGAATTTCCCTCTTGTTGATCCTTCTGAGTCAAAGGTCAAGACACAACCACGTAAACTTCTTTAGTCGGTGAGAAGGTCCAGACCTCTACAATGGGAAGGCCTCAGACATCCAAAGTAGCTGGCCACACCCAGGTCAGATGGTTCTACCCAGGGGTTCTTTATGGCCTCTGTCATCAGGGTCCTCATAGCCACTCTGAGCAAGAAGTGGTCCCCATTCCTGAGCTGCTTGCCGGCCCTGTCTCTGGCCTCTGTGTAGAACACATAGGCAGAATGGCAGGTTGGAGCAGCAGCTGCTGCCGCCTCCCTCTGGGCCACCATAATGCATCCCAGAGGGCCAGTCCAAGCTTGGATGAGTCTCGGAAAATTATCAAGCAATTCTGACTTGTTTAATTTTTCTCTCTCAAGAACTTGAACGACATGTCCTCTTAATCATCCTATGAGAGCAAAGACAAAAGGAAAGAAAGATGTTCAGGAAAACAGAGCAATTAATGTGTTCATTCATGTTCAGCGAATGTCTCTGTGCTCTGAGTGCACTATCCCCTCTGTTCCATGAACCTCTGACGGGCACACAGAGCCTGCAGGCACTGGAGACACCGGGTAAATCAAGAACATAGCTGCACCTGAGAATGTGGGAAGCCATCGGAGAAGAGGAGAGATAGGCCTGCCTTGCTGAGGATTTCCTGTGTGCCAGGCCCTGGGCTGAGAGATTAATACTTACATCAGCTTTGTGAGATCCACAGTCTTTAACCCTTTTTTAAAGAGTGTATTTATTTATTTTTAGTATTTTTTCTTTATCAAAATAAAAATATAATTATTATCATTTGCCCCCTTTCCTTTTCTCCTCTAATCTTTCCCATAACCCTTCTGTTTTCTGTCAAATCCACAGCCTATTTTTCTTTAATTGTTGATATATATATATACATATATATTATATTCTAAATTATAAGTATATAAACATAACCCCTCTGTCTGTATAATATTATTTACATATATATGATTTCAGAGCTGACCACTTGGATAACTAGTTGAGGGGAATATTCCTGGGAGATGATTTCTCTGCTCTCAGCATCCCTTAGTTGCCTGTAGCTCTTTGTCTAGGGCTAAGGCCTCATAAACTTCCCCTTTATGCTAGCATGTCTACTGATAGTGTCCTTGTTCAGGTCTCGTTCAGCAGCCGTGTAGATGAGACACTGTGGGTATAGACTTTCTGACATATCTAGGCAATACACACTCACAACAGACTTCCTGGTCTTACAATCTTCTGGACCCTCTTCCTCAACGTTCTCTGAGCTTTAGGGACAGAAGGGGTGTTGTAAAATGTCGGTTGGGGCGGAGCCACACAGGGCCACGTGTTGTCTGCCTTTTGACCCGTTATAGTTTTCTGTAATGGTGTCTTCTGTTCTAAAGAGAAGTTTCCTTGTTGAGGGGTGAGAACTACACGTCTGTGTGGACATGCGGATAAATATTTAGAACGCAGCTAGAATTATACTGCTTTAGTAAAGCTAGCTAGGTCTGCAACACCAGGTATGACTTAACCTCTTGTTTCGTTGGCCTTAAGTTCAATTAGAGAGCTGGTGGTTACCACCAAGACCCAAACACCACCATTGTTCCCTAAGGGCTATTGTGCCATGGGGGCCATTGTTGTAGTTCATAGGTGGGGCTGTTGGCTGCTTCCCTCCCTTGGAAGCTTGCATGACGCTTTCTGATACCGTGTAAGCTACTTCTCAGGGACGGGGCTTTTAGGTCAGATCCAGCTCAGGTCTGCTGTGCTCTGTGTCCTAGTGTATGGTGTCTTTAGCTATGGGCGGCAACTAAGGGCAACCATAATAGCATATAATATTTTGGGAGTTCTCTTGTATTCCCCTAACCAACAACTCAAAAGGAGACTTCTGATACCTGGTGTTAGGGGTTCTCCTAGATAGTCTATGACTCTTCAGGGGAAGCATTGCCAACTCAGGTAGGGAAATTTCATTTAAACAATATTTGAATACATGTAGACGTGTATGTATTATATGTGATTTTTAGGTAAATAGCTAATATTATTCTTGTGGCTTTTTCAGATATACTGTTATTTTACTCTACTTCTGCGTTGATCTCCCTCCCCTATCTCCTGTTAAAGACCCCCTCCCACCAGTTTTCCCTTCTCCCTTTGCAAATCACATGGACCCAGATATTCCCCCTCTCTATTGCCCATTCCTATGGCCCCCTTTTACTTCCCTGGTTTTTTGCAGGTACTCCAGGTTGTATACACACATCTGAAGATTTGGAGTAGATGACATAGATGAGAGGAGCATGTGACATTTGTCTTTCTGGGTCAGGGTTGCCTCACTCAAGATGACCTTTTCTAGTTGTGTAAAGCAGCAATGAACATGGCTGGGAAGTCTTTGTAGAGACGGAGGTCAGATCCTTGGGGTATATGACAAATAGGGATATACCTGAGTCACGTGAGAGATTCATTGTTGTCTTTTTGCATCCACACTGATACATTGTTCAGGAGTTAGACTGCTTACTGAGGTTTATTCTAGTACCAGTGGAGTTAGGTCTGAGCTAGTATTTTTTTTTTTTGCAATATGCTGGATCAAAACTAGAATCAGATAACAATGATGCAAAACTAAGAGGAGTCTGCTGTAAGGAGCTCCTGTGCCTCTTGGGCACATGGAGATCAGTTTATAAGTAGACGGATAGTATTCGGTAGTAGGAACTCTAAAGCAATCTCAAAAAGCTCTTCAAAAGTTGCATTTTGTCCCAAGATGGCACTAAGTGATGCCGTGCACATGAGAATAATACTCTTTTGATGCACTGGAGTTTGGTAGTTTATTTCAATATGACAGAAAATTGCGTCAGTTTCTCTTGTTAGGAAGTTGTAGGAATAATCTGAAACAGCGGCTGGGGAGTGTGTCAGAGTCAGGCACATGGAAAGAGCAGAATGTGGGGAGCACAAGGGGTGTGAACATCTTCCTAAAACTCATGTTTCCCAGCTGGTGTGTTTTCCCAAAGACAGCCCAGGGTGTGTAAGGACCACTAGCTATCTCCTTTTGCCTCCTCTGTGCATGGGGACCTCTTCCTTCTGCCCTGTCCCACTTCATATTAACTAGCAGGGTCATCGATTGGTGCCCCAGATGCCAGGGTGAGCTTTGATTCAATGGCATCAGGTAGTCTTAACTTGGGACAATTTGTCTGCCTCTAACATCCCATGGAATGAACTTTCTCAGCACTTGTTAACTTCCAGGGCAGAGTTCACTACAAAACATCCTCACTGTGGGTCTGTGAACAGGAGCTGTGGAAGTCCCATGCATACAAACACGTTAGCCTGTGCTCAAAATATGCTTATGGGGCAGATTCGGATATGATTAATGTCGGCACCAATGAGCATACATTAGTGTGATTTGCATATATATAAATTTGAATAATGTTCAAGGACATCAAGTGATTTTGGATTTAATGATTATAATAGCAAATATTTATTGAAATATCATGCACCTGACAGTGGTCTAGGAGACCTTTCACATACTGATTTAACTACTCTCCGTAACAACTATGTGATTTAGATTCTGTTGTCATAGCCTTGTTACAAATAAGGCAATCAAGGCATGAAAAAGTTTAGTGCCTTGGTACCTTGTCCAAGTCCATCCGATGAGCTCCTAGAAGCAGAGCTGATAGTCTGACCCTGGAGTCTGCATTTTTATCCTCTGTCTATGTAGCCCTAGATGTTAAGTTCACTGGGACATCACCTTGCTTGGGGAGTTGGGAATTGTATATGGGAAATGGAAAGCCAAACAAATACATAATCTCAGACTCGGCTTCAGGACACTCATGCTCATTCAGAAGTATTTTGTGGTGAGCAGGACGTGAACAAAGCTTTCCCCTGTAAGCCTAGGGTCCTGGGTCTTTCCTTGTGTAACTTCGAAGGCACTGGTGCGTGGAGGCCTGTAGACATCTAATACATGTCACCAGACGCAACTTGCTGCGTCTCAGCGTTGCAGTGACAAACGAGACATAGTCTCTCTTACCATGAACATAGTGTTTGGGGGCCACATCTAATAGCCCCGGGAGTGGAAACTGGAGTTGGATAGTTTGTAAAAGAGCCCTGGAGTAGAATTGCCAGGGAGCATCAGAACTGAAAACAGATGGCAAATAGAATTTCACCGGTGAGTAAGGTGGGAAGTGTAGGCCAAGCCACAGAGCAAAGGTAGCACTGTCCCTGGCTAGCGCAGGAAGGCATATACTGTTGACCGATAAGTCCTGAGGTTGGGTTTGAACTCAGTCCTCATAGGATGCAACAGGGTCAGCTCTGAAGACAATTCTTTAATAATATTTTGCTTTTTTTTTTTTTTAGCAAGGTGGGGCAGGTATATTTGTTCGCCTGGAATGTGAGTAATTGGGAAAACCTTTTTTATCATTATAGGAACTGTGTTTTGATAATATGGAGTAAGTATCTCTCTTGATCCCACAGTCCCTCCTCCCAGTCACATATTGCTGTTTGCTGACACCTGGAAACTCGAGAGTTGGATTCATTTGTTCTCGTTACATATAGGATATTGGATTTTGTAAATCACATAAACTTGACCCCACAAAGTGCATAAACAGTCTTCCTGGGGGTAAATTTTGATAAGATATAGAGGGAAGTGAGAAAGAACAAGGATAACGCAGACTGAGGACACATGGAAGAAATGGAGCAATGATCCGAACATGATTTCATAGTCCATTACATGAAGGGTAATGGGCTTCAGAGTCCAGCTGGAAATGATGCAGATTCCCAAAGACATTGTGCACAAAGGTCTACCAGACAAGCTCCTTCATCTGCTTCTGATGCTGCCTAAAGGTTACCCAGGACAAACGAGAGCACAGAGCTATGCCAATAGAACTTTGGCTGGCTGTTTGGAATGTGCATCCTTTAAATTGTTCTTTGTATACCAGTCAAAAGCAAATGCACAAGAACAATGAATCACTCAACTTAAAAACAAGGTGCACACTTCAGTTTGGGACTTAAGAAGTCCAACCCCCACCCCTGCTTTATCTGTGTCTTTTAAAAAAAACATTTCTGTCATCCTCTCCAAAGCTGCTTAGAAATAATGTAAGTGAGTCTTTCAAAAGTACATTATGTAACAAATAGTTCTAAGGACTTGCTTAGATGTCTGAAAGCGAAGCTGTAGTTATGGCAATACATTTCGTCTTGACTGCACTGCGGTTCAGGCAGAGGTGACCAGGGTGACAGGCATTCATTTATAATTTGATGACTTCTCCACCTAGATCTGGCAGCCTGACAGTCAGCGCCTGCTCAATGCAAGCAACGAGCAAGGAGTTCCTCAGCAGGAAAGGAAGGGTGTGGGCATAAGAACATGTTGTATCATTCAATATTGCTTTTGTCTTGTTGTCCAAGCATGTAAAATTTAGGGTAAAACCTTTAGGTTGACCATAAAAACGACTCAAGGACCTCATCGTTTTGTGCAAAGCTCCCCGAGATGCCTGGAGAAGCCATTTGTTTTCTGCAGCTTTGCAGAGATATAAAAATGAATAGGTTGTAAAGAACATTTACAACTTATTGTTACAGTATCTATAAAGTTTTCAATGTGCAAATTCGCCATGGAGGAATCTACCCTACAAAACTAAACGCATCATTTTGTAAAGATACATTCACAGAGCTGTGCTTACTTCAGCTTTATTTGGAGTGCATTCTGGCAGGGGTGGGGGACGTGAGTGTTAACAGAGGACTGGTTAAATGTATTTTGGTACACTCTTATTGTGAATTATTATGCATTTGTTTCAAAGAAGGTTTAGGGATTGGGAGATGGTTTGTTGCGCAAGCACGCGGACCTAAGTTGGGGTCTCTATCGTCCATGTAGGGGCTGATGGGTAGTATAATCCCAGCCCTGGGGAGTCAGAGGCAGATGGAAGCAGAGGCAGGAATTCACTAGCTAGACAGTCTAGCTGAACTGGAGAGAGCCTGTCTCAAAACTAAGGTGTAAAGTGACTGAGGAAGTCACTGGATGTTGACCTCTGGTCACCACACACATGTGTACATATACTATCACACACAAGTGCATGAACACACACACACAGGGAGGTATAGATCTGTACATATTGATCTATAGAAGAATACCTATTCACATTGTTGTATTTTAAAAACCATTGACAAAAATTTTATCATAAAACCCATCTGTACACAAAGACATATTTGTAAGTTGTATTTTCTGCGTGAGATTTGAGATGCCTGGGGAGGACTTCAAGCCAATTTCTCACTTTTGCTAAGTAAAGGTTAATATGGGAAGGCTTGTGCGACTTGTGATAGCAAGCATGTATGTATGAAATACAAGCCTGCAAAGGAAAACCCCACTTAACCACTTAAGATTTGTTGAGGGCTAAATAGGCGATATTTGTGAGCACTTATCACAGCCTCTGGCATCTAGTAAGCTTCTGGGAAATGCAGCTAAGGTTTGGTTGCTTTTCCCCACGTGCTGACATTGCACTGCAGTCTGGCCTCACCTTCCTTTTTACTGACTTTATTGCATTTTATGCTCCAGATGTCCAGCAGTCTCTGGATTCAGCATGCTTTCTCCCTATCGCCCTCGGGCCTCGACTTGCATTTCCCTGTCTCATTGCCAGGGCCTCCTCTCTCACTTGGTTCAGTTTTGCAACAATCAGGTTTGACCTGCAAGTCAAGACAAGACCTATCCCCTCCGGGCTGTACCATATGGTTATATTCATTATCATGTTAGTTCAGTTCCCCTAGCTCTGTCTTTGCACCCTTGGCTACTAATCCAGGGCCATGGAATGGGAATTTACTAAGGTTGGCAGAGTAGTTGAATGAGGAATGTCCTATGTCCCTGTGGCTGTGTAGAAAGAGTGTTCTGCTTCTCACAACAGCTGGAGCCAGGAGGCACTGAGAAGCTACTATGTTTCTATTTCAGTTTCTGCTTGGGTGATTTAGGTATAGCCATTTTGTTTCTCTGGTTTTTGAAAACTGGAAATTGAGTAAGGTGCTGGTGGTTTTTGAATGATTAATTTGTTCAGATTACCATATATTGCCCCTCTAATTTGGAAGTTATTAACTGGTGAGAACAGTTAATAATCCTCTATTAGCTCTCTGCCTAAGAACAGGAAACTCAGCGAAGGCATGTCAGATAAAGCAATTGAGAAAACACTCTGCAGGCTACAGAGGGCTTTGCTGATGGTGGTCACAGGGGCAGCATCAACAAGTGACATAGCCCTTAACAGCCAGCGACTTCCAGAGAGAGAAACTGGAATTCTCACCCAGATGTCGAATCCATGTTGAGGATTTTCCTAAACTCAACAGTCAGTGAGAGAATACAGGCATACACCATGACTGCTTTTAAAAGCCTCCAAAGAGCATGTGTGTTTAAATGAAAGCATGGGAACGAATGTGAAGGAGGAGGCGAAACTGTGCTTTCTCCTGTGTGGCTAGGGGGTGTGATGATCAATACAGCATCTCAACAAGATAGAGTTTACAAGTGTGTAGACAAGCATGTTTGTATGACGAGGTTCCCACAACCCTCAGGGCTGTAAATATGTAACGTGGGAAAGTGTCCTCTAGAAACTAGACAACTGCTTATTTTCTCTATCCAAGTAGAAAACATTACTACAATCATCTGCTCTGCTCCCAGCATGCTCTGTTTCTGGAAGCACCACTAATACCTCCTAACTACCTAATGTTCTAATGCAGGTGATGTCATTTCATACATTTAAAATATGAATATGAGGTAGGTATATAGCAGGATTGGCAGCTTAAGAAGATTGACACCAGAGAATCACTTAGCCAGCAGGGTGACATTCACACTCAAGTCTCTTCTCTTTCTTAGGGTCTTTTACTCTGCTATGCTGCCTTCATTTCTCCTTCCTGGAGTTTTACATTTCTCCCTACTGTTGTAGGTAGGCCGCTTGTTGGTTCCCAGTTGTCCAGACTCCTGAAATAATTACACGGAAACCATATTATTTAAATCACTGTCCATTAGCTCTAGCTTCTTATTGGCTAGCTTTTACATCTTAATTTAACCCATTTCCATTAATCTGTGCATCACCACGAGGTCATGGCCTAACAGCAAAGTTTCAACATGTCTGTTTCCAGTGGAGGCTTCATGGCTTCTCTCTGACTCTGCCTCTCTTTCTCTCAGCATTCAGTTTAGTTTTCCCCACTTAGCTAAGTTCTGCTCGGCTATAGGTCCAAAGCAGTTTCTTTATTCATTAATGGTAATCACAGCATACAGAGGTGAATCCCACATCACCTCCCCTTATCTGTTTAAATAAAAAGGAAGATTTTAACTTTAACATAGTAAAATTACATATAACAAAACAGGTATCAAGCAAGAATTAGTTATAATATTTATATCTACTTTATCTTTTATCATAAGGAAAACTATAACTATAAATTCTTCAACTCCATCAAAGACTCCAGGAGGATATAATATTACCTAAGTAAACAGGAAGTGCATTGTAAGCAACTTCTAAAACTTTAGAATTAACAGAGACATATCACTGCCTGGATAGTCACCCAAAATTCTTCTGTATCATTGGGGCATCTAATCTTCAGCCCACAGGCCCATATTATCCAGCAGAATTTTCCCTGAAGCAGGAAATTTCAAAGACAGTTCCACCTACATTGGCAGTTTCAGTTAATTTCTTCTGTGTCCTGCAGAATTTCTAGCAGACTCTTTTTATTCTTTCATGAAGCAGAAACCCCAAAGGATGGTCTTACCTTTAGGCAAGTTTAACAGTCATTTCTCTGTGGGTCCTGCATGGCCAGTTCATTAAGCAGTTCAGGCAAGAGGAGTTTCTTGCCCAAATGGCTAGCAAACTCCATAAGGAGCCTCTTCAATGCCCATCTTCCTCTTGAAGTAGATTGGCGCTGCCAGGAGCAGATGTATCTCACTGTCATAAAAGTCCTAAGTTTTTAAACATTTTAAATGCCACATTCTGTAGTCTTTGAAAGGTTTGAAGAATGCCTATCCATCTGAAATACATCTCTGTACATCTAGAAAATCTAACTAACATGACTACAAGCTTGACTATTAAAGGTGACTATCCATTAACACATATTTCTTAATTATATATTACATTTTTAAATGAACTACACAATTACAATACCTTAATCAAGAGCAGAAATACATATAATAAAATTGACCTTAAATTTGTATCAATAAACCAAGATCCATACCAATGCCAACCTCTGCAGTGTATCCCCCTTTAAATGTAAATAAACATTTATAAACAATATTTGGGAATATGGGCATAGTTCTTCTCCAAACTGCTTCCTACTTTTTGTTGAGCAAAGTAATTTTTGGGGATATTCATGGCGACCTTTCAGGGGTCTTGGTCCATCAAACCACATAAGTCTGGAAGCAATCCACAGGTTCTCATCCTCTGTGGAAACAAAAGAAGAACCTCTTTTCCAAAGCAACATATCCTTAGACTCAAATTTTGAAGACAAAATACCTTTAAAGTATACATGTTGGTTACTTAGCTCCTTCACAGTCAAACAATTCAAAGAAAACATAATAATATACATAATCCAGACTCTCTGTGAATTTTCCATTTTTACGTGGCTTATTTTTCTTTACTCCTTTTAATCTATGACTGTCTGTACTCTGTCTCTTTAAAGACTTGTTTTATTTTTTTAAACAATTTACTTCTTTTTTTTTAAACAATATACTTCTCTATATTCTTTTTCTTCTCTCTCCCAAGCCTATGTACATTTTTTAAACACCCTGTGTCTCATTTAGAGGTCTTTTATGTCTGAATCTGTCCTATTGTATATCTGTAATTCTTTACTGTCCAGGAGTGTGTCTTAAAATGCTAAACACTTCTTAAAAACTTAAGCTGCAGCATTGCTAGATCAAATACAGCCCTGCCTGCTTGCTCTGCCCAATCTAACATGGCTGAGGAGGGCCATTCACTGCCTCTGAGCCGCAAACACCGCCCCAGTTCCAAGTATGCAGCAGGTCTATGTCGAACCATTAAGCAATTTATAACATGCTGCTTACAAACCCCATTTAAATGCTCGGTCTCCTGAAAGAACCAGAGTTCATGCTGGCAGCAAGGCCCAGGAAGCCACAGTTTTCAAAACAGTGTGGCTTTTTTTCTGCTACCACTGAATCAGGAACAGGAGAATTCTGGGAAGAGAAAGAGTCAGTCTGCAGTCATCACCCAGACAGAGAGGAAGCCAGACACAGAGCAAGCAATATGTCACTGCCTCACCGAAAAAGGTACCAAGCCACGTGGCTAACACAGACAAGAGTTATGGGCTAATATAAGTTATAAGAGTTAATAAGAAGCCTGAGATACTAGACCAATCAATTTATAATTAATGTAGATCTCTGTGTGGTTTCTTTGGGACTTAATGACTGCGGGAACCAGGCGGGACAGAACCTCAGTCGACACCCTACCTCTGCTCTAACTGTAGTTTTCTGTTATTTCTTATTCAAGGTCTGTATTGCCCATCTCCATATCCTGTACCATTCTGGGATACTTTTTCTTGACATTGCCCCATATCCTCTGGAGGAGGGACACTGTTTCTGTGTGTGTTTGTCACCTTCTCCTGTTCTCCCAGAGAAGGGATTCTCTGCCCACAACAGAGAAATTCAGTATCGCAATGGTGAAGGATGGGCTGTTGGCTGGTCCCACCAGAAAGACACCGGTCCTCCTCAAAATCTTTCTCTACAGTGTGCTTGGTTCTGCAGAGTTCCAGGTTTCCTCCTGTTTAAGATCTGCTGCAGAGCTGTAAGTGTGGGGCTGAGTCAGGCAGGAGAAAAGAGGTGTCTGCATGTTTTAAAATCTATCATTCAGGAAGCTTTTTCTGGTTATATACATTTAAAAAAAGATTCATAAAAAGAAGGCCCCAAAGTATTGATTTCTAGCATCTTGAAATATAACCAGCTTTATTATTTATATCAGTGGAAGTTGATGAATATAGGAAACTCACCAGAAGTCTAATTTATAAACTCAGTTTATCTTTGAATGTTTTGATTTAGTGCTTTCCTTCATACTGAAGAGTGAAAAATGAGCAGGCTTTTGACTGCTGTCTTAACAAGAGGCAGTCTCTCTGTAAGAAAGAGTAGAAACATCTACACTGAAGTTCACAAAAAATAGGTCATCTATGGGTGGAAAATGTGGCTCAGTGATTGGCACTTGCCTAGCATCCGTAACATCTTGGGTTCCCTTCCCAGCAATGGTGCAGAGAGGGGACAAATTCCTCTAAAAACAGTAGTCTGACAGTGTTAGGCTTGCCCGTTTTGGGTCCATGAGATAGCTCAGTGGGTAAAGGATAAAGGTTGCTACCAACCCTGAGGACCAGAGTTCGATCTCCAAGCCTCAGATAGTGAAAGAGGAGAACCAACTTCTGCAAGTTGTTCTTTGACTATCACAGACATGCTGTGGTCTGTGCACATACACACTTAGACAAACACTAAAAATACATGTAATGAAGATTTATAAGATTAATTTGTCTTTTATCTAGATAATTAAATTCATTATTTTTATCTAAATAATTAAACTCATTATTAAAGTGTCTTCATTGTATTCCTTTATTAGTCTTTAAATGTCTGTAGGTTTGGGGGATAGAGAGAAAGTTAGTGGTTAAGAGCACATACTGTTCTGTTAGGGACGCTAGTTCAATTACTAGTATCCACATGATGTGGTTCCAACCACCATAACTCCAGCTCTAGGGGATTTGGTGCCTCTGCCCTCTGAAGGCACCAAAACACACACACGCATGCACACACACACACACACACACACACACACACACAAGTTTAAAAATATCCGTAGGTTCTGTACTTATGCTACATCTCTCATTCTTTTTAAATAATATTTTTTGCTTCTTGAGAATTTCATATATGTATACAATGTATTTCAGTCCTATCCATCTTATCTACCTCCCATTTCCCTCCTCTAACTCCTTTCACACCCCATGCCCATCCCAGCTTTAAGTGCTCTTTTTTTCTTAATTTTTTTTTAATTTTTTTAAAATTTTTCTCTGCTCCTCTCCCTCTTTTTTTAATAAGTCACTAAATCCAGTTCATGCTGCCCATTTGCTCATGGGTGTAGGATTATCCACGGGCACATGGACAACTTATTAGCAGCCATACCTCCAAGGAAAAGTGACTCTCTCTCTCTCAATAGCCATCAACCGCCAACAACTTCTCCGCTGCAGAGGCCTTCTGAGCTCCCCTCTCACCCGGGTTGGAATTCTGGCTGCATTGATCTTACAAAAGTCCTGTGCAAGGTAACTACAGCTACTGTGGATTCATGAAGGCCATAAGTCTGTGACGTCCTGAAGCTCCTAACTTTCCAGGTTTTTTTAGTCAATTGTCAAAAGAAATCCAAAAGGTATTCTAGAATAATATCCAGTATCTCACTTTAGAAGTCACTAGAACAATCTGCATCATTTAGAAGATTTCAAACTGAAAAACTCCTGGGTGACTGCTTAAAAAAAAAGAAAACTCTACTTAATTTTTTAAATTTTCATTTTAAATTATGTGTCTGCACATTGGGCATGTGGATGCAGGTCAGATGAGGGTGCTGGATCCCCTGAAGCAGGAGTTAAAGGCAGCTGCTTAATGTGGGTGCTGGGAACCAAACTCGGGTCCCCTCTGTAAGAACTGTGCATGATCTTAGCCACTGAGCCATCTCACCAGCCCCTATGGCTTAATTTTGCTTCTAACGTTCTTTGTTATCTCAACATTTTTTTATAACTCAACTCTCGATATATTATTTTTGAGCAAAATATAATGATTCCTTTCCAAACCAATCTTTAGTTAAAAGATTGAATATTTTTCAACTTTCATATAACAATTATAATTTCAAGTTTCAATTGCACTTCCTTAATGTAAAGCTCAGGAAATTGAAAAATAAGCCACCTCATTTCCAGTTCCTACATTTGTAGCACATCTGTTCCCTTACTTAGATATATAACATAATATCCAGCTCCTTAAACTTACTACATATATAATTGATCTGCTTGTGTTTTCCTCCACACATGCAGAGAGTCACATTTGATCTGGTGTTCAAAATTGCATTTTAAAAATACTTTAGAAGATTCTTGTACTTTATTTTTATAATATCCCACGAATTCTGTAGCTTTATTTTAAAGTTGATATAAAAATGGGTAGATAAAAGTTATTGATCACCAGTAATAAAAGTTCATATATTTCACTGTCTGGGAATGCATAAAGGCAGGGTTCCTGGCTTGCATATTTATTTTCCTTTCCTGCATCCAGAGAGTTTTGCACACACATTCGAATGCATGCTCATGTATACATATGTATATGCATAGCATGCATTTTCTATCCTATTCTAAGTGTAAATTGTCCCCCCTTGCAGTGAAGCATCCCATTACTAATACTGCACCCCTGCATGTACCTGATAAGCCACCCTGCACAAGTCACTTTGGATTGTTTCTCCTTGATGTGTTGAGCTGGGCCCTTTGCTTGTCTCACTGTGTCCAGCAGACAAAAGTCCTCAGAGGTCTCACAGGAGAATCACAAATAGATCTATCTTTCTTACATTTTATAACTGTTTTGTCCCTCCATCTCCCTTCTGCCCTCCCTCATCTTCTTCCATCTTCTTTATTTCCTTCTCCCTTGCTCACAGAATGAGATATTGAGACAGAGAGACATCTATACATAATTAATAAGATCAGATCTGCTGGGTGCAAACCCAACACATTTCTATCACTGAGACAAAAAAGATTCTATATACAATTAGTAAGATCAGATCTACTGGGTGCAAACTCAACAATTCCTATCATTGATACAGAAGACTCATCTATATAAAATTAGTAAGATCAGATCTACTGGGTGTTAACCCAGCACGTCCCTATAATTGAGACAGAAGAGATATCTATATACAATTAGTAAGATCAGTTCTACTGGGTGCAAACCCAACACATTTCTATTATAAAAGAGTATATATGGAAAAGTGTGTACATGATCTAGGTGGAGGATACCTTCCAAAGAGTCCTTTTACTTCACACCTTGCTGTGATTTTTCCAAACCTTTGCATCTTGGAAGGCAGACTAAGACCAGCTGGGTCAGCCTGGCCCAAGGCCAGCACCACTCTCGATCTGAGGTCTTCACGTGCCCAAACTCTGAGTCTCAACTCATGTAGTCTTTTGACTTAGGCAGGTGACTGTCCTACTGTTTCTGGGCCAGGGTTGGTTCTCATGTCACTGTGCCTCTTAAGATGCATATGGTTAAAGTACAACATAAATATAGGAGTAAAGCCATCACAAATAGAACAAGGAAGGAAGAGAGCTTGGAGAGGTCATGGTAGATAGTCTCATGTATCTAGTCTCTCACTTGTCAAAGAAAGGCAACGCTTGTTCATGTATTCCTATCAGACATTTGACATCACAGAGTGGTGAATTTCAACTTAACATAGGACTCCTTATGCAAGCAACTGAAACTGGGAGGGCACCTGTCTTGTGAGAGTGAGGATCACATTCCTCAGAGCAGGGTGATGCTGTGCCTTGGGCCAGACTGACCCAGCTGGTCCTAGACTGCCTTGGGACAAGTTACCTACCTGCTCCCTCTCTACCTCAGTGTTTTGGTTTATAAAATGCTGGCAACAGAGATAAATTAAATAGTGCTTGGAATTTGGAACATCCGTTCATTCTGAATTTTAGTCAAATAAGACCATGACCATTTATACATGAAGTACCAGAAATCAATGTCTTTTGTCTCATTCACATGTGTGTAGTATGTGCATGTGAACCCGAATGGAGGGCTCTGCCTCTCTTAAGCACATATGATGTATTTTGGTGTCTCTTTCGTATGTTGATTTCTTGGGTCTTGTCGGTAGCTGTCAGAATCACAAGTCTAGACTAGGGTCCTCTTTTGGGTTTTGTTCTCTGAAGTTGGAAAGACACACCTTTCACAACTCTTGAATTTTATTACTTAGAAAATAAGAATATAAGCAAGACCAAAATATTAGAAAAGCTCTTTTGGATTGTATCACCACCATCCAACATATATTTATTTATCTAGTCCATAATAGTATAGCGTAAGTGAGCGCCTATTCCTCTGAAATTAAGATGGCCCCTTTGCTGTAGTGACTCACCGCCAAGAAGTGGTAACATGCGGAGATGTCTTGGCATTACTTCCTTATAAAGTCAGTTTTCTTGTCTTCTTTCTCCAGTCTCCTAAACGTTTAATGAATCACACGAGACATGTGCTCAGCATTGGGTACAACATGCACAGTTACTCTCATAACTGGGTCACCAGAACCCATCCCCACTGTTTAAGGACAAACGAAAGTGTTTGTTTTCTGGTTTGGCAGAAGTCGTGACTTTGAAACTAACCACAGACATTACTGCACTCATGTAAACTACAAAAATACTTTTTTTATTTTTTTGTTTCAGAAGTCTTCTGGGTCTTTGCAGTAAATAATCTTCATCATAAACAATCCAATAAGCAAGCAAATAAATAAACAAGTAAAATGAAAACCATCGAGGAAAGCGTGTGTAGAGAGTGCTGGTTTGGTACAGGAAGTGGGGAAGGCGCAACATCAATCAGGCTGACTCTCCTTTGACCCCAGTGTCCTCTCTATGGTGCAGCAACCTTACATTTGGCCCCTTTTCTCTCCTAGGAGCGCCCTGCCAGGTGAGACTTTAGCAGTGCCCTCCCTTGGCTCCCAGGAAGCTTCATGTGTTTGGACTAACCAACTGCCAAGTCTGTAGAGGTTTGTCCATCATAAATTTGCAATAATTGTTTTGACTTTGATGATCTCTTAAAACATGAAACATACGCCTGAACAATGAACAGGCTGTAATTTCACTAAGGATTTGTTACATTTCAAAAGGGAGTACAATATTTTATGAAAAACAAAAGGAACCTTGTCATATTCTATTAAAGCATTCTCTGAACCCTCACTGGAAATTGCCCGAGGACTTAACAGAGCTCCTAATTGCACACACTACCTCAGGTTTTCATGTAATTTGGACGAATGAGTCTTGTACCGAACAGCTCCTTTTTAAATTACTCAATGTCTCTTACTTAAATTGCTCAAACTTAATATTTTGACCTCCTTTCTCAAAGAGTTCAGCCTGAGAACGGAGAATTCCGAGGGAAGGGAGTCTATGGCTAAGGAAACTGTCCCAGTGATCCGCATTTTAAGACGCTGATTGGTTCACATTTCTTTACTAAAATTACCGTGCTGCGTTTGCATAGAAGGACGGGAATGAAAGGGGAGGCTCACAAAGGGGTTTTCTTCCTGTACCTATTTCTCAGGGACATTAGGCAATACTTATTACCGCAACCAGAAAATCCAATCCGAGGGCTTGTGTTGGAAGGGAGTAAATTGCCAGGTTGCAAACGCAGCTTGAGTCGCCTCCTTCTTGACGCTTGAACTGAACTTCAGTTCCCTTGGGATCTGACTTGAATTTTGACAAACTACAGTTTTCCATGTTGAAGGAAGATAAAAAGAAATCACCTTATAATGCCTCCTCCTTGAGGGAATCGCTGTGAAGTTGGTCATCTAATGGCCTGTGGTCCAGAGCTGAGGGCAGACCATGAAAACAGTGGGCACGGCCTGAGGTGTCCGCTGCTGATCAGCTCCCAGCATTTAGAAAGGGCTCTCTGAGTTTTGTCAGATTAGGGTGGGAGCAGAGACGTTGAAGTTCATTATCTTCCGACTATCTCTGAAACCTGGTAAAGAGGAAGGTGAAGGGAAGAAGGGGAGGGAAGGAAAGAAGGGGGAAAGGAAGGAGGTCCGAGGATGGGGAAGGAGTGGGGCCGAGAGGAGCCACGTGTTCAGATCCCAATTTACATCCGTCTGCATTTTAGGGGCTACTGGCCTTTGCTCATGCAAACCCTCTCTTCTACCACCAAGGCCACTTAAGGTCACAGTGAGTCTCACTGAGCTGCACACGTAGGGAGAACCAAAGCACTGTGATAGGGCTCGTGATCCTTCCACGGAGGAAACTGAGGCAGGTGGATCGTGAGTTCCAGGCTAGCTTGGGTTGAATAGTGGTTGCGTAGTGTTTGCGTAGCCTCAACAAACAAACAAAATAGTTTTCGAAGATGTTAGGTCAAGGCCAGTGGTAAATAGGAAGGATATTTTTTAATGTGATATTTTAGCAATAAATATTTCAGCAAGACTACAACATACACATGACAAGGGTCTAAACTTCTTACATGTCCCAATAATTTTAATTCGTTTAACATCCTTGGGAAGTAGGTATTACTGTTGTCCTCACATTTGCCAAACTAAGGTATGGGCAAGTATAAACACCAATCTTGTCGACACAACTTTTAGGTTGGCATCAAAATAGTTTGCCCTTTCTGCAGCACAAGTTTGGATTTTTAGAGACATTTGTGGTCAGTCACTCCCAGGAAAGGAACATCATCTTCATCCCAGACAGACTCTACTGGAGTCACGTCCTGCTGTGTCGCCCTGGTGGTGACAGTAATTAACAGTCATATCTGCATGAAGGACAGTGGTGAAGACTGTAGATTTCTCATTGTCTGTGGACAACTGAGACAACAGGGGAAAAAAAACGCGGGGCAGATGAGAAAAATGAATAGAATCTGCATTTTGTCTGCCCATCAGCCCATCCACCAAATACTAACAGAAGCTGTCCTGTGTCTGGCATCCTCTTCTCTGTGGTGAGGACCCACAGCGAACACAGCAGGCCCTTCCTGCTTGCTCTTGAGGGTCTCAGACACTTGCCTCTCTAGAACTCTTCCCTATCAACCAGCTAATCTTCCCAGGTTAAGGGGGGAAAGGTGTGTGTTGGGGGGGCGAGGTGTTACACATTATCTACCTGTAGGACAAGGGGAGCAAAGTTCCTGAAGGTTATTTCAAACCCACACAAAGACATCCAAGCATGGGTTGCGCAGCCGCGCGTGAGCTGATCATGTCCTCAGCTCCAAACCTGCATAAGAGCGCACATTAAAATTGGTATAACAAAAATGGGGGAGGGGAGGCCGAGACTGAGGGACAGAGTTCTCGAGTTAAATTGCTTTTCTCTGGGGCTGTGCACTTAAGGATGCAATCAGTGCACTGTTTCTGTGTCTTTGGACCTTAGAAATGTATTTCAAGATTAATTATAAAAGGAATTCTTTAGAATGGAAAAATACATTCATTTCTCAGCACTGCTGGAGACAGTCGAGTTAAGGAAGCCAGGAAGCAGTTTAGTGGTCGCACTGCCACCTACTGTTCATTTTCTGCCACTGCTGAGCTGTAGCTTGGGAAAAGGAGGCAAGAAAAACCGCCTCTGGCAAGCCCTCTTTAAAAAGAAAGTATTTTAATGCTCCCGCTGTAGGGAAGTTAAAGCTTTCAAGGAAGAAGAGGATGTGACTGGTGTCATTTCACATTTTCGGTCGTGTGTGGTCGTCACATTACTTAAACATGCAAATTCCACAGTGTTCTAAAAACTGTGTACAGATGCAGGCCATTTCATTCAGGCCTAACCAAGCACCATAGCTGACTATAAAATGTGCCCAGAAACAAAAGCGCCGGCCTGAAGGTCTCAGCTCACAACACTGGCGACTGATTTTTAGAACAGGGGAAGGTCTCTGTGAACACAATTCTCTGGTTACAAAACTTGGGCAGATTTTTTAAAATGTATACATGCATCTTTCCAAATAAGGAGCTCAAGTCGGGAACGTTCTCAGCCACTCCAGAAGGATGCTGAACTTTTGGCAGAAACCTGTTTCCTTAACACTGAGTTTTACATCGGTCAAGGGCTTACAGTTCAGATAGGAGGCAAGATTTTTCCATGTTTTTCCTAAAGGAATTCCTCATTGTCAAGCCGTGACCCATTCTTCTTAGATATGGCAATGTTCTCTACCCCTTAAATACAGAATTCTGGCAAAAACTCACAAGCATTACGGAGTTTTTCATTTTTAAATGGCATGTCTTCAAGCTTTTGTGCTAAATGATACATGTAAGGAAGAATTGCAAAGAGTTTATCATTATTGCTATAATGCATAAATTTATATGCTCTTACATTTTCAAATGTGTTTGCAGATTGATTCACCCATACTAACATATGGTTTTATTTATTGTATTTTTAGGGCACAAGGGGAGGAAAATCAACCTGGTCTATTCTGGCTTTATTAAATTGCTTCCTACTAATGCTCACTATACTTTTCAGTATAAAACTATGTCAGTAAATTCTAACATCCCAGGCATTTTTAGATAATGTGTCTCTTTTCCTACCAGGGCCAGGTAGGTTTGGAGAAACACCACCTCCATTTGTCAAGAAAATCTCAGCTAAAGAAGTCTAAAAATCCATTTTGTGTGTGTGATAATGGCACTTTTTCCGGACATAAAAGAAACCTGCATTAGATTAAAAATCATGGTGATTAGGTCCACACGTGTGCAGTCTCCAGAGAGACGTACTGTTTGGAATGTGTTCCTTTACGGCGTTTGTAATACAGACATAAGACAAAAGCTTTGCATACGCCTTTATTGTAATGACACTGATAGATTTATAAAGATAATATAAAATGACATTAAATAACATGAGCAAAGTTGATCAAATATTTATTTTCTGTTTACAGCATTTCCCTTATGTGAGTCCATTCGATAACAACATCAAACCAAAGCCAAAGAAATAATTTTACCTAAAATACTGACGAAGACCCGAAACAAATAAAACTAAGCCGACCTTCTAATAGATGCCTGTTTATTGTTTTAAGTTCATCTTTCTACTTTTCTGAATCACGCTGACGAAGCGTCTTAGAACACAAGCATATATAATAACTTGGACACAACCATTTTTATTTCTTTTGTGTGTCATTACTGAAAGATGGAAGCAAGCTTCACCTAAGTGTAGTGATGCAAAAATAATAGTGCTCCAGTCTGACTGCACAAGAGCCGAGGCAAACAAGAGCCTCGTACTGAAATGCTGCTAGGTAGCTGCCATGACGCATCTAGCCAGATGTAAATAATGACGGACGGAAACCATCATAAGGTCTGTGGAGCATCAACACGCTGCTATCATTTTCTCTCTAACCTTGCCCTGCTAGCAGCTCTCCGCCTTCCAGGCTGGAGAGATCATTTAAAAAGCAAATCCTAATGACTCTGCCCACTGTAACAACAGTCGGGGAGAGGGGCATCAATTTAACTGGGATTAGGAACTCAGAGTATCAGACACCCTAAATTCCAGCTGTTCTCTACAAATCAACCCCCACACCCCAATGGTAGCCTTTTCCCGGTAGCTATTTCCAAGTCTTAAAAAGAGATTATCCTCTCAGGTGAGGACATGGTTATTCCGAGTTATTCACGTGGCAGTATTCCGCATGTCATCTCTAAGACCTAGCTTTTAGGACCAGCTCCTTTGGAAAAAGCTTTAAGGTTTCCCCTCCTCCTTTCCCTGTAGCACACATTATTTCATGTAGATTATGTATGCACAGGGTAAATAACATCCCCGTGTCCCTGTAGCTTAAGCGTAACACGGTTATGGTTCAGGTAAACACGGCTGTACACGGCTGCCATAATCAATGTGGGATGGCAGAACAGTTTTGCAGGGAAGAGGGGGGATAAGCTGTCTTGTCCAGATTCAACAGAATGTACTCCCCAAGAAAACCTGGGCTAAAGCACTTGCAGGCTTTATTTGATAAAGTGGGGATGACTGTGCAAGCCAGAGGGAACGGAAGCTGGTGCACAATAGGGTAATAGCATTATCACTTTGCAAATCAGCACGTAGCTGTACTTGGGTACCAGTAGAAGGGCTGGGGTGTGTGTGTGTGTGTGTGTGTGTGTGTGTGTGTGTGTGTGTGTGTGTGGACTCTGAGAGCGCTTGTTGGCTATTGGAAGACAAGCAGCTCAAACTGCCTGGTCGTGAGTGGAAATGTATGAGAATAAATTTCTGGGGATTTCCTGTTTGGTTAAAAACCAGATAGCACATATGTGTTTTCACTGTCATGTTAGGGGCTTGAGCGCATGTGGGTAAGGGGGGCTGGGAGGCAGGAAAGAACGGGGGGGTCTGCAATGGCCCATCTTAATGGAAAGCTATTGATCTCATTCCACAACAATTTCGTCTCCAGCTAAATATCTTACTTACCTTGTAGAAAAGAGATGCCAACTTGGAAATAAATAATAAACACACAATATTTTAGGGACTTTTGAATTTTGCATGGTAATAAATATTAATGCAGTTTGTGACTCCCAAAGAAAATAGAAGCACTTAATCCTGTTGTTGATACCAGGTAGAAAACGGGTTGATTTCCCGGGGCGAAAGTGAAAAATGCACTATTTGGACTTAAATTTAGATTTAATAAATAACTAATTTAGGATCTTGTTCTATATGCAAGGATATAATCACAAGGCATTCGGTTTTAAAAGGTTTCATTTATTCTTGTGAGCTTAATTATTGCGAGGAAACTGTGAGCAATTTGTTTTTTACCAGTGTCTGATTTCTGAGAATGGTTATTAAATATTAAATGGATGCATAATTCAGGCAATTAAGAAAGTAATCACACAAAGTAATGTAATGGAAGTTAATTATTACTGCATAAGCAAATAGTTCATTAATGCTAGTAGTTGCTATGGCTGCATTCTTAATACATGCAGAGCTGAAGCATGAATCCTCTGTGGATTCGGGGGCGGGCAGGAAGCGCGATGCTACACAAGCAGAGCTCCACTGATGGAAAGCAGAGGCAAATAAGGCCACCTTGGCCCCTGACTTGTCCAGGTAAGGTAGGATCATCATTACTTAGGAGACTTTTGTTGAAACCAGCCTAGCAATAGCTGCTTATCGTCTGGGGGGCGGTGCTTGTGACAGGAACCTCCATGTAAAGAGAAACCCCGGAGAACGCAGCTTGTTAAAGACACAAGTCACCGATCTCGGACTTGCCCTGATTTTGTTTCCTTTTTAAATCAACCCCTTTGTTAAACAGCGAGAGCCACCATTTAGAACTTTGAGAGACTCCAGTGATTTTTGTTTTCCTTTCCCGTAAGAACATCAGAGCTGGCAAGAGCTGACTTGGGCCTGCTGCTCAAACTCAAGTGGAAATTCTGTCCCTGAGAGCCTTGTGCTCTGGAAAGGCTATCTGGTATTAATTCAACACGTGTGGATTCCCATGCTCTGTTCTGAGGCACCAAGGTGCCTGGATTGGGCCCAGCAGGAAGGGAAGAGATGAGACAAAGTGGGGTTCCAGCCACAGCCTCTGGGACCACACCAGGCCTCCTCCACTGATGGGCTCCTTTATGGGTTTACTTTTTAACTACCCCGATCTGCCCAACGCTCCTTCTTGGCCTTCATGCAGGTTGATAGTGTCTGTTCTAACTCTTCAGAATTTCACTCGCACAGAGGGAGTTCTCCAAGGCCAGGTTCTCTTCCATCATTTCAACTTCATCACTACACCCCTGAGATTATTCCTTGTCACTTCCTAAGAGCTCTGGGGTTAGGGCCTGTGCAGGGGGAGCACCAGGGACCAGGGAAGTCAAAAGACACTGATCTCTCCAAGGACAGGCTGCCAGCAACTCAAGAGTAGTCTAACCACTAAGGGAAATAGGAAGGACGTCCAGGACACTCCACCTCTGCCCCCGGAAAGAGCTAATGGTCCTCTAAGAACAGTGGCTTTCTTAATTTCTTTTGAGCTACAGAACTTTGGATCTTCTCAGACACCTTGACATTTACATTTTAAAAAATTACATTTCATTTTAGAGGGTTTGTGGTCTCCAATCCCATGTATGGACCTCCAGTCTAAGATTCTGCTTTGGGGAGGTAAAATCGGTGTTCTCTTAACAGACAATGGGCAGATTATGCATTTGGTTTGGGTGCATGGACACCACATTAGCGCTTGGGGAAGGTTTCATGGAGCAGATGAACCTTGATCTTGACTCTGAAGTCTGGTGAGTATTTGGGGACCAAAGGCAGTGTTTCAAGTAGAAGGACATTAGCAAAGGAAGAAAGGAAAAACTTCTTGTGTTTAACCATTGACACATCTGTCAGTGTAAGAAACATTGGACACTTCTTGAGTTAGATAGAGAAGCACAGGTAAGACAAGGTTTCCAGACCATAAGAATCTGCAGCTTAGAAGACAGAATACAGAAGACATAAATGATTGTGCCACAAAGAAAAAGTATAGCTGCACTGAGAAAATTCAAAGGGGGTTTATTTAAGGAGTCTCAAAGGGATTAAGATAGGAGGCTCATTTTAAAGGGGTGTTCTTACAAGAAATCTGTCCAACACAATACACGCGGTATACGGCACAGTTAAGATCATACCTTTGGTCTGGATATCAAAACGAGAGGGACACAGTAAAGACAAAGTCAGGAAGGTGGGGGAATAAGTAGCAGGTTTGGAAAATGGGTGTCACTTGACTCAAAGAACGAGTTACAAGCAGCAGCAGCTTTGAAAGGTGAATGGGGCAGATCTTGGATGCCCTTGGAACCGGCAGGTAAGGGAGTTTGACTGAATGATGGAGAATAACTTCCTTCTGGAAGTGGCGCATCTGGCCACAGTATTCAGGTGGACTGGAATTGGGTGCCTTAGCAGTATGGAGACCTTGCAGGCTGTTGCAATAATATCAGCAGGAGGAAGCCATCCAGTGACCACTGGAATGTACTTGAGGGAATTACCACAGTGAGCAGGCAGTGCAGAGCGCTGACAAGGGAACCATGGGAATTTATACCCATCTGATAGGTCCCAAGCTGAGATGGGACCTGGCTCTCTTTCCAAAAACGACCGTGTCTTTATTCACCAGAAATGAACTGGATACGCCTCCATAATGACAGTCCTGTATGTCTTTGCCACATTTCCGCTGAGGGGATCTCTGTGCATGGTTCTTGCTTCAGGATGGACTTGGTCAAGTAAGTGTTTCCTTAATTCATTGCAATGCATTCTAGTGTCTCCTCAGAGGTGTGTTTGACACAGAACACCTAGTGTATAAGGTCAGACTGATTTTATCAATCCTTAGGCCTTCAAACCAATTTTTATGAGACATGAGAGCCATTTGGTGGTCAAGAGTGCTTGCGGCTCTTCTAGAGGACCAGGGTTTGGTTCTCATCACATGGTGGCTTCATCACAACCTGCATCTCCAGGTCCAGGAACTCAGACCCCTCTTCTCCATGGGCACTGAGGTAGCTTGAATGAGAAATGCCCACCCCCAGACACTTGAACACTGGGTCCCCAGGTGGTGGCGCTGTTGAGGGAGGTGATGGGAAGGTGCAGCCTTACTGGAGGATGTAAGTCACTGTGGGTGGGCCCTGAGAGTTAAAGACTCTTACCACATCCTGTTTACCCTCTGCTTTGTACTGGTGGTAAAATGTGCTTCTTGCTCCTGTCCTGGGCTGCCTGTTGCCATGTCTCCCTCACCATCGTGATGGACTCCTATCTTTCTGGAACTGTCTGCCAAAACAGACTGTTTCTTCCATAAACACTTTTGGTCATGGTTTTTTCATAGAAACAGAAAGTAACTGATATAGGCACTAGAAGACATGTTCAAATGCACACCTAAACACAGGCACATAGACATTTTTTAAAAATAGAATACATTTTTAAAACCACAGCAGATTTGTACTCTTCAGAGCCAAGCCATTGGTCTGACTAGGACTTGAAGTTTTGCTCCCTGGTCTCTAGACTGTTCTTTCAGGGCCCAAAGTAGAGTCTCTTCTGTTGCCTTGTATAAGGTCCATACTCCAAGAGGTAAAATAAGAGGTTATTTCTGTTCTCTCGGGATGAGAAGAGATAAAATTCTTAGCTTAAGAAAATACAGCTAGTGAAATGTGACCCCAAGGTTAAAACTAGGCTTTCTACCCCAAAAGGCTATTGATGTCCAAGAAAACCCTGAAAGATGGCAAGAACCTTTTTTTCTCTCTGCAGTTTCTTCCAAATTCCCCAATTCAATTCCTACAAATACCAGTCCAGATCACATAGGGCATCTGAAATGTCCTGCCAAGCCTTCCACTTCCCCTCAGTCTGGGACTTCTTATTTGCTCCCACCTAAATTCCCACTTAGCAAGATTACCTCCTAATTCATTCTCCACCGAGCTCTCAGTAAGTCATGGGTCATTCTGTCTCCTTTCTCTTCCTGTGAGCAATTCTTTTCTTCCCTTCCAAGCCTTGAATGACTTTCAATAAAATGTACACTCTCTGCTTGCTCATCTATACCTCTAACTTCCATTTAAAGTCCCAAGGCCATTGGAATACTTGGTAAAATCTAGAAACTTCTGACAAATACAAAAGGCTTCTAAGATTTACCCACCCATTCTTCCCTAATGAGGCGAAGTTGCCATCGTAGACCAGAATCTTGCTGCTAAGGTTAACATTGCGGTGTCCGCTGCCACTGAAGTCTCTCCTTAATGTGCTGAGTTGGTTACGAACTGGGTTCTCTCATTTGATAGCATACCATTTACATGCCGGAGAAATGAAACAGACACAAGCAGGCTGAAGACATGTGTGCTGGGTGGGTCACTTAGCTGCTTTAATGGGCCCTTATAGCATCATGTTAGGGCTGCACCCTGGTTCTCTTTCAGCGACCATCATTGTGATGGGGTGGCAGATGGAGGCAGGGTTGAGGCGACAATTGCCATCCCATGTGAACCCAGGGCTGGCTGCTGAGGTCTCATTAGACGGCACCTGAGCTGCCAGAGAACGGTTTAGCTCTCACACTGGAGCTCTTGTATTAAACCCTCCATATCACCACAGTGGGAAAAAAACACCGCCTTATGGGGACTAATGACTAATTCCCTACATCATGTCTAATGTATCCCAGGGTGCTAACTTCAGCACACCTGCCTCCATCACGGCTAAGGTAATGAGAGCACTTGTGAGTTACTGGTCACTGACAACATTTATAATATTCTTCAACCTAACATTATTGCATAGGTCAATGTACAGTGTTCGCTGGGAGGAAGTGAATTTTTGTCACCTTGGGAGCCCCGTTTTTATGAGGAAGCTGGTCAGTGAAGTGTTTCAAAACCTTTTATAAATGAGGTGGATGCCTTTGGAAAGGTTCTAGGTGTCCCATGATACCCTTTTAAATTTTGTTACTAATTACATCATCAAGAGGTAATTATAGCACTCTGAGGCCAGAGATTTTAAAATCATAACCATCTAGGAAATTTAGCTAATAAAAAAATGGTATGCATTGGTCCAGATAGCTAGGATGGTTTAGGGGAAGTGTGAGGTGGCCCGAGGAAGGAGCTGGAAAATCCGAAGAGTTTAGTTAGCATCAAGAGCCGTGGCTAGCTATCAACTTCCAGGCAGGGCTATAGGGTTTGAGTGCAATTGTACCAGAGAGATGTTTCTCAGGTCTAGAAAATCAAACTTACCTAATGCATTGAAGAATGTATCATGAAGAATTATTTTATCTGCCCCTTCCCAAGCGGAGTTGAGAGGGAAAAGAAATACAAACTTTTTGTGAGCAACATTTCAAGATAATGCTTTGTTGCTGTTGTTTGGTTTGTTTGTTTGTTTTTTATAGTCACAGCTAAATGCAACACAGCAAGACACAAGAAAACCAGGCCCTTCATAGGGCCCTTATCTCCTTTTTACATTTCTTCCGGGCCAGGGCTTCAGGGAAGCCCCTTCCCTAGAGGCCCTCCCACAGCCGTCAAGAAGGCATGCTTTGGGCCTGAAATGTCTTGATTTTCTTTCTGGCTCTTCCAGAGTAATCTTATATATTAGTCAGGGTACCCCCTGATTGCCGTATCAAATAGATTCGGAATTAACAGTTCTTTGGCACACACACTACGGAATTGTATTTCTGTCTTTCCTAACAACCCAATGTTTGTGTTCCTCAAGAGCAATACCTCCCCTCATCTGATTAAGGGGAGAGGCTCCTTTGTCTTGTGGTTGTTTCTAAGTCTCCTAGAAGCTCTGTGTTTTCGCATCCAACAGCTGATGGTTTGGGAGTGACTTAATTAAGGTGCAAAGGAAGCTGGGAAATGTAGTTCAGACATGGGCCACTGTTTGTTGGCCCTAGGGAAGGGATTGAAATTTTTTCCCTGAAAAACAAGCTGTGCTGTCTGTACTTGGGCAAGATCATTCAGTTTTTACTTCATTTTTAACTCTTTCATCTTTAGTAAAAAGCAGTTTTTAAAATATCCTATTTTAAACTGGTATATGGATTAAATGAGATAATTAATGTACACAACATAATTGACGTACAGAAAGCACTCAATAAAAGTTAGACCTTATTTCATCTCTTTTGTTGTTAAATTTTTTTGGGTTATGTCTACTTAATAGATATTCATAATTTATGTTACTTTGATTATAATAACGAGACAAAATGATAAAACACATTCATTTTTCTGAACAAAGAGACTCTCTTTGATAGAATGTAAAACTTCACAGTGTGACAAACATCCCCAGAGGATTTAAAATCTACCATTAAAATCCTGGCCCCTGCTCCTTCCTGGTGTGTGTTCTGTACTCAGACTGTATTCAGAAGTTGAGGTAAATTTGATTTCTTGGAGGAGACAGCAGGATGCTCCATCATCTAATTAACTACTGAAAAATTTCAGGATTTCTTTCCATACAATTTCCACTAAGAAGCAGAAGCATTTGTCTTTGACTCTGTTTCCATATGTACTTACAGGACTCCAAAAAGATCTCAACCCTCAAAGTAACTCAGGGTCATGGCAATAAAACTGTTCTGCGACCGCTCCAGGGAGGCGTGATTTTCCTGTTTCCTTCAGCAGAGAAATTCCATGGCCCCGGAAGTACAAGGAAAGAACAAACGGAGATAACTAAAACCCTGTCCTCTTTGTGGGAGGTCACAGTGCTGGCTAGAGGGTTTTCTGAATGGGACGCGTTTTTTTTTTTTAGACGCTTCTGTGAACCAAGGACACCTGGGTCAAAGCACAGCACGTGTGACCCATCCCACAGTCAGCTCGGCAGAGCAGAGTTCTAAGGTGAGTGGGTTCCACTGGTGGGCGCCTGCGCTGGACTTTCATCTTTACTCCTTAGAGCACCTTCTGACTTTGGCAATTCACCTACCATGGCTAAGCCTCGGTTTACTCATGTTTAGGCTGAACCTGAAAGTGACCCGTGGATTGTAGATTTAGTTAAGATAATTTATGCATCCTGCTCATCATAGGGCGTGTTGCTTGGTACTTACCAAGAAGGAGTACTTCATACCTACTCAGTTTTATGAGTTTTCGGTATTGATTTGTGTGATTCTCATAAGACTCCTATGGGGATAAAGTGCACCACTGTGGGACAATGGTCTTTTACCCTGTCAATTGTATTTTAATAAAACGCCGATTGGCCAGTAGCCAGGCAAGAATTATAGGTGGGGCAACCAGGCTGGAAGCATAGGCGGGGAGACTAGAACAGGAGAATTCTGGGAAGAGGAAAGAATCAGACTGCAGTCATCACCCAGACACAGAGGAAGCAAGATAAAAATGCCTTGCTAATGATAGGTACCCAGCCACATGGCTAACACAGACAAGAATAATGGGTTAATGTAAGATGTAAGAATTAATTAATAAGACGCCTGAGCTACTAGGCCAATCAGTTTATGATTAATGTAGACCTCTGTGAATTTCTTTGGGACTGAACGACTGCGGGGCCCGGTGGGACAGAAACCTCTGTCAACAGTGCTCCAATTTTAAAGGCGAGGAGACTAAGGCCTGAGGGACTGAGTGGTCTCCCTGACATCTAAGCTAACTTGTCAGATTCAAGCCCATTACCACAAAGTCTGTCTTAACCTCTGAAATACACTGCTTCTTTGTAAGAATCCAGAAACTATGTTCTCACTTACAGCTTTATTAAGTTATTGACTCGATAGAGGTGTGTAGTAGTAAGTTTTCTTGTCCTGACCATCTATTCTCTACCTCGGCAGCTGCTTCTAAATTATCACACAGAGATTTAATATTACTTATTAATGCTCAGCCAATAGCTCAGGCTTATTACTGACTCGCTCTTACATTTAAGTTAACCCATATTCCTTATTTACACTCTACCATGTGGCAGTACCTTTATTAGCATGGCACATGCTCTGTGTCCACGGGGGAGACTCCAGACTCCACCTTTCCTCATCCCATCATTCTCAGTTTTGCTTTCCCACCGTACTTTATCATGTTCAGCTATTGGCCAGTCAACTTGTTTATTAAACCAATCACCGCAGCATATTGTCACACAGTGTAAGGAATATTCCATAGCAGAGGTCCAGAATTCAATTCAGAAGTATTTGATGATATAGCTCTGAAATTAGGGACAGTCTAGAATGAAGGTCTAAAAAGCTTTGTTCACTGGTAGTGCAGTCAGGGAATGAATGAATGATTGAATGAATAACACTGAATTCACACATAGATGAAAAGTTTTTGCATGATCTGCATCAAGGAATGTATCCCAGAATCATACTGAGAGATCAACATCAGTAGAAGACAAGGGACTTGTTTCACCAAAATATCACACTAAGCACTACCTGATCATTCTGAAGCACTAGCCACACTCAAGTCATGGAGATTGTCCCACAGAATCCCAGACTTCTTATGGTAGAAGGTTAAGACCTGTCAAGAAGCACCTAGCATAGCAGAGCTGGATTAGCCATATGTGTGTAAAAGAGGCTTGCCAGAATCCATCATACCATTATCTGACCTCCTAAAGCTACATTTGATGTGGCATTAGCAGCATGTAAGAACCCAAGTGTCTTCTGTGTTGCACTAATTGTTTAAGCATGGCAGGTTATTGCCTCAGTCAGAGGGTACTGTAGATTGAGAGGGCAAATATGTAGAACATAATTTTCTAGTTTGTGAGAGGCAATTATAGATAGATGAGAAACAAAGATGTTACATGACGGATGGCTCATCTGTAGGACTGGAAAGGCCATTGGGACCAGTGAGCCAAGAGAAGGAGCGGCTCATAGAGGAGAAGTCTACAGCTCAGGTTTAAAAATAGCCATGGTAATTTTGTAGCAAAACAGAACAATGAAGGCAGAAGTCATGGTGCTCAAAACAGACACTGACCCAACACAATGCTCTTTCATCGGCTAAGCTATTTTCATAGCAAACACAAATTTCAAAATGTCAGCCTGATAAATAGGGGAGATCAGAAAGGATAAAGTCAAGGTGTTTTTCTTTAATACTTTAAGAATAATAAAAGGGAAACATACTCTCGTTTCTAACAGTCATTTAAAGCTTTGGGAAAAAATGATGCTGTGCTTCAAGGAGACCCAGTTATATCTTATCTCGATGCTATTTTAATATACACAACTATTAAGTAGGTTTAGACCATATTACAAGGCTCATTTTTCCTCTGTAATATTCTCTAGAATATTGGCCAGAATTTAATAACCATGAAGAGCTATAAAAGTTTAAAACACAATACCTTACTCTAATTTCCATCTTCTTCTGCACATGAGTGCTGCCTTGGTGGATCGGAGTCTATCAGCATCTGCTGCAGTGAGGTCTGGCAGCTCTCTCGGTGTGTGTTCACTTCTGAGTTATGCTGCCCTGGGTCCGAAAGTCATCTATGCTGCTTTTCAGAACCATTGGTTAGTAAATTGTGGACAGCATTTAATATCTTAAGCATCCCCTCTCCTCCTCCCCAAACAGAGAATAAATGCTATTCACTCCCTAGGATTGCTTTGTGGCTGGAATTACAGAATGTAAGTATATGATGTAAATTAGATTGACAGTAGCTGCCTATTATGGTTGGTTTCATTGCTATCACCTGTAGTCTTGGGCAATCTGGGTGATGTTTAGGGAATCCTTTGATTTCTTTAACTCTCACATCTTTCCAGGAAAGATGCTAGGTAGCTCTGAGGTCCTTCAAAGTCTTGGGAGCTGATACAAATGATGCCGTTCTTTATAGAAATCTCTGCAGTCTGAGGGGAATATGTATATAGTATGTTTGGTATATTTCCACATATGACATGTTTTAAAAATTAAAAAGACAAAATAAAAAAAAATCCTCTGTACATTTTACATCCTAGGTCCATGAAAGGTTTCCAAGTAAAGCATCTTCCTCAGGAAACACAAACTTTCATTTCAAACAGCTGCTGCTGCTGGACGAAGACATCACAAAATGCAGTGTTATCTGAGATTAGAAATGAGATCATGATTGTTCTCAAGGACCAGTCAAATGGGCACTGCCGCAGAGGGCAAGACTTTCCACACTACTGTGTCCTGGAGGCATATTTCTATTGATCCATCATTTACACAAAGAGGAAAGTTGGGCTGCAACTCAAGGTGTCTCTATCCAATCAGTGTGCTCCTTTAGTTGAGAGCTGGGGGCAGATTTCAGGGTTGAGTGACTCAGTGGAACAGTATCACCCTCCATCCTCAGCTAGGTCAGCTGCAGCCATCCAGACCTCACAGCAAAGCCAAAATCTTCCAGAGCTACAGGATTGTTTTCCTCCCATGGCTCATTCCCTTGGGAATGAGATCCTCACCCACCCAGCCCTTGCCAGGAGCCCTCATGAAGATTTCCATGCACGTCTCCTTGACCAAATTAACATCTCTTGTAAAGAAGAATGGGATTACATCAGACCAATAATCCCATTTCTTGGGCAAGGATGAGGGCCAGGGTTTTCTGAGACCTATAGTTACAGGGAGGAGAGGTGGAGCGTATTACAACATACAAGATTTGTGTTTTTAAAAGAAGTGGTGGGGGCCGGGTGGTGGTGGCGTATGCCTTTAATCCCAGCACTCAGGAGGCAGAGACAGGTGGATCTCTGTGAGTTCGAGGCCAGCCTGGTCTACAAGAGTTAGTTCAAGGACAGGCTCCAAAGCTACAGAGAAACCCTGTCCCCCCCCCAAAAAAACAAAAACAAAAACAAACAAAAACAAAAGTGGTGGGTAGATACAGGGCAGGTAAGTTGGACATAGTGGTGCATGAGTGTAGCCCCAGCACCCAGGAGACAGAGGCAGGAGGATGGCTTCAGGTTTGAGGCCAGCCTGCTCACCAGAGTAAGATTCAGGTTAGCCAGAGCTGTGAAACAAGATGAAACAAGAATGGCAAAGCCGTTGACCGGAGTGCGGTGGAGCTCTGGTTGATGAAGTTGGGTTTGGAGTGGAGTTGAGTAGTCTCAGAATAGACCATGTGGCTGAAAGAGACTTTCAAGGTCAAGTCCTTCAGCTACCTTTAGTATTTTCGAGAACTCGGCCCTCTGCAGACCCCCGTGCCTCAGACAAAAGAGCTTCGAAGGTGCACCCCTGACTTAAACTTACCCTCCAGATCTGTTGACCTCCCCTCTGAGGTTTAATACATGCATAGCATGAGAAAATTTTGCATGTAGAAGAGGAGGGGAGGGGTGAAATGGAGGGAAGGGGAAGGGTGGGGAGAGAGAGAGGGAGAGAGAGAGAGAGAGAGAGAGAGAGAGAGCCTGCCTCCCTCACTCCGTCACACCGAAGTCTTTCCACCCATCTCCATGGCCTGTGTCTCTCTTTTTCCCCGCTGTCCTTCCATCTCTCATGGCTGCCCACCCCAGGTTTGGTATTTTTTTTGTCTGTTAGTATTAAGTCCACCCACTCAGTTCCATCTGTTTTTGCCTGCAGAACATGGAAGAGGAGTTGGAGATGGCTTCCCAGCTCTGCAAGGAGAGGTCAAGGCAGCAGCATTGCCTATTAGAGCCTGAGGTCAGGCATATTGAAGAAGCAATCACTTCTGCAAAAGTGGGTTGGACATCTCCGGCCTGAAGCTGGCGTGTTAGTATGCTAGCCAAGTCTTTGTCTCTTTGCTGAACCTTATCAAATATTCCTAAGATTGTCCACCTTTTAGCATAATTGGAGAACATCTTAATGCTTCGCAAGCCACTTTCCCCCAACCTTATCAAGGACATTTCCAGGCAGACTTGGCAGGGGCCAGAGTGGGGGCTCTCCTCATCACCGAGGCTGTTGCACACTGTCAGGGCTGCTGACCACAGCATCGGGGCTGGCCTACCTCCACTCACCCTCTCTCCTCAGGCCTCTTGCATGCAGGCTGAAGTCTAGGTAGGAGTGTCTAGCTGAGCGCGGGCCAAATGTTCTTGATCTGGAATAGGTGTGTACACAAACATTTATGTCCACATGTGGACTCACAGGGTGAGGTGCAGGGAGCATGAAAGAGAGAGACATTCTGCTTCTGCTTCTGGAGTTGGAGGGGTATCTCTGAGAGTGATCTGATATAAAATTGAGATGTTGTAGGTGCAAGAGCTTGGCAGCCACGCACGGCAAGTGTTCGTGACACCCAAGCAGGGGGTTACCTGAACCTGAACTTATAGAGTGGAAGAAGGGACTCAGCTTTGACCTAAACAGAAAAGGCCACCAGCTGAAAGGAGACCCCGTGATTGCTGCAGACACCACACAAAACTTAGTGAATATAGATGTTTTCAGAACTGCAGCGACTGTGGCTCTCAGACGCGCGGGCACAGGAGAGTTCTGGATGCTTTTCTTCTAGAACTCTTCCCAGAGGTCCTGGAGACTATGCTGGGGAGGGGGACAGGAAACCCGGCTTATATATAAACTGCCCCAGATAATTCTGAAGCAGTTGGTCCGCAGACCTCTGAGAAACAGTGCGCAGTCAGCGCGAGGGGTGACCAGAAAGACAGTGAACAGAGCTGCATTAAGCAGCCCTCTGCATGGAGTGCTTTACGCAGTCACTCCCTCTCTGTTCCTCCGTAGCCCTAGTGGCTAGCCATGCTGGACTGCCACTCACCTTACAAGTAGACTGTGCACCACACAGAGACTGTCAGTAACCAGCGGGAGGTCACAAAACTGGTAAATGGCATGGAATTTCTGCCCCACAGTCACTCCAAGTCCATGACTGAGCACAGGGGCAAGAGAATTCCCATAGTGAAATGTTGATGTCGTCCCAATGGCTGATATGTTGCTATGTCTTAGATCTAGTGCTATTCTCAGGCTTGGTCCAGTCACCTTGAAACTAGGAAAGAGTGAGGAGATGGATTTTTGTATGGCAATAGAGAATAATATTAGTTTGGTTTCTTTAAATAAGAATCTTTTTATTTTTGCATATGTGTGTGATGTGTGTTTGTACGAGTAGTACACACATGTGTTTAGGTGTATGGGCATATGTGCATATGGAGGTTGACACTGGATGTTCTCCTTGGTGGCTCTCCACGTTGTATACTGAGGCAGTATCTTCTGCTGAACACTGACTTTTCGACTACTCTAGTCAGCCAGCATGCCTCAGAGCTAATCCCCTGAGCTGGGTACAGACAGGCTATGACACCTACTTATGTGGGTCCTAGGACCCAAATTCTGGCCTTCACACTTCAAACCAGAGACAATCTCTTACCCTGATTTTATTTCATATTTTATTTTATAGTAATAAAATTGTGTGCCCAAGAGTTTAGACTTTAGATGAAAGCATGCTTGGTTTTAATTAATAATAACTCCTAGTCAACCAAATTTATTTCCCCACTTTTATCTAGGAGGTAGGAGGGATGACAAATGATAGTCGGAGAATGAGAATTTTGTCTAATTTTATCTTAAACAACTTCTAGGGCACACTCAGCATCGTTTATACTCCCTGCCTGTGTTCAGAACTTGCCCAGTGAGACACGATGCCTTTTGAAAGATGACCTTAAAAGCAAGTGTGTGTGTGTGTGTGTGTGTGTGTGTATGTGTGTGTATGCATGTGTGTGTGTTCGTGTATGTATGGGTGTGTGTCCTCAGCATTCTGAATTTATTGAGGAATGGGGAGAACTTGAAGCCCAAAGGCTTAGTTTTAGTTGATCAGAAAACTCAACTAATACAGGAATCTCATTTTTGGAAAACAAATTACTATTTTCCCCTGGTGTTGTGGTTTGTGTGCTCTTATGGGAGAGAAATGGAAGGGTAGTATCAGGAAGGAAGGGTGGGAGGGAGGGTTGGTGCCTGTAATGCATACACTTTTGAAAGAGAAGTAATTAAGTGATATATATGTGTGTGATATATATGTATATACATGCATACATACATGTATATACATATTTGAACATATACATGTAGACGGTGGCTGCTTGTTTGTTCCTGGTTGCCCAGACTGGAAATAATCACACAGAAACTGTATTAATTAAAACAGTGCTTGGCCTATCAGCTAAGGATTTTTATTAACTAACTCTTACATCTTAATTTAACCCATTTCTATTATTTTGTATTTTATCACAAGGCTCACGGTTTACCGGTAAGGTTCCAGGGCATCTGTGTCTTTCAGTAGCTACATGGCATCTCTCTAACTCTGTCTATGCTCTCCTCTATCTGCTTGTAACTCCGCCTTGCTCTATTCTGCCCTGCCAAAGGCCCAAAAGAGCGTCTTTATTAATCAATGGTAATAAAACATATTCACAGCATACAGAGAGGACTCTCACATCATATATACTTATATGTCCAATATATGGATATATTCAAACATTGGTATGAGTTTGGAACCACCATAATAAAACGCAGGTGGTTTCAGAAAAAGGAAGTATCATCCTACCATTCTCAGCACTGAGTCCCACTAGGAGGCAGAGAAATGCTCAAAAGGCTCTTCGCCATCCATAATCCCTTGGTCCTTTATTTTTATAGGAGATAAAAAAAATTTCAAGAATTTTTCTCCTGGCCACAGGAAGATTCCCAAGAGACCCACAAATACATGGGAAGGTGATTTCCTTTTGCTTTGGTTCCACTTAAAAATTCCAACTACTAGACTGTTTTTGTCATCCTACATCTTTACTAAGTGTGAACAAAGGATTCTGTACATGTCAGGGAGCTAGGAAATCTCCTGGCTCTCTCAGCTGGAGCATAATGAACATCAGAGGTACGGTCTGCACGATCTGCTGCCTCCTCTCTTCTCTGTTAGCAATTCTGCCTGTCATTTATCATCTGCCTTCGGAAATATGGCCTCAATATGGCCTCTGTTCTGGCTGATGTCCACCCTGCCCCTACTTGACGTCCACTGTCAATAGCGTCTTGGTTAAAAAGAAATGGATTTGAAAGTGTCATCCCTCTTTCTTTATTGAAGACTGCACCTCACTCTGTTGCCCAGGCTTAGACTGGAGCTCCCCGTACTCCATGCTGGCCTTAATCTCTCGGTGCACTTCATGTCTCAGCCCCACAAGTGCTGGGACTCAAGATGTTAAGCTACCACCTTGTGCAGAAAATGTCACAGCCTCATAAGAGAACTATAAAAAACAAGAGATTCTCCTTTAGAAGTGAAGGTCCCCTCGAAGTCCCATGAGTATGGGATTTGCATAGATATTTTGTGTGTGTGTCCTGAGTGCTGTAGGTCTGTCTTAACCCCTGCATCTCAGAAATTCCACTGGCTCCTCCCACCTACCTCAGTGGGAGTTTTTGAGATGTGCAGAGAAAGAAACTTTCTGACCTTTAAAAAGCACTGATCCATCGGGGTATTGACTTGTCAGCTATGCAGTGGAGATTTTTAATCGGAAGGAGGTACAGGTCACATATTTCTCTCTACCTGGCTACTGGAAATAACTGTATTTGCTGCATCAGAGGTATTATGAATGATCTTTAGGGTCACTATACTACGTGGAAATCAAATAACAGTATTTGTTCTGAGTGGGGGCAGAGAATGGCCTCAGTGTAGGAACTAGCTGATACAAAACAAATGAGTTTGTAAAAAAAAAAAAAAGTTAGTTTTTTCTGTGAAGTTAAAATAGACATGGAAGCCAGTAGATTTATGGTCCTTTACAATCTAAGAATGCCTGACTTTCATTTGAGAAGGGACAGATAAAGGTCAGTGTTGCAATGAAGGGGTTCACATCTCTGTGGCTGGGATAAAAGTTGTTCCGTTCTGATATTCTGGAGACTAAAACAAAAAGATTCCCCTCAGAATTTACTTTTGGTTTTCTGGTTTCGATGATGTAACTAACACTCTGGGGTGTGCCAAGAAGGCCAAGAGGGATGGCGAAAAGGGATTGTTCTCACAGAGGCCTCTCTGCCCCTTCCCGATGTGGAAGAAGGGTCCCTTGTGCAATCCATTGCTTTGCATTTCTTGCAAAGGGATGATTAGAAAAACCTCAAGACATGACTGTAATTCAGCGGTAGGGTATTGCAATCATCCAAGGGAGGCAGGGTCAGAATCCAAACCCAGGAAAGAACCAGAAGGATGGCTCATAGGAACAACTGTCGCACTCAGAAAGAGGCCAGGAGTCTTAAAGACAGTTTGCCAGAGGTAAGAAGAGCCAGGAGTTTCATTACTTTCTGTTAGCGTGAGGATCGGCTACTGTAACTTGACATAGCCAAAAATCGCCAAAGCTAATAGCAAAGCAATGTGAATGGTTTGCTAGTAATTATGATTCACTTGGAGCCTGCTTTGAAAACAAAACAAGACAACAAACAGAAACATAAGAAGCAACAGAGACAAAAAGAGCTGCTGGGTCTGCGTGTCCCTGATCTGTATGCATAGTGGCTGGTTCTTAACACAGTAGGTTCCTATCTGGAATGTCTGAGTGGGAGACAAGGAACTGCCTAACCACAGGGGAAGTGAGTGCAGTGTATTTTTGAACTGTTCCCCAAATGAATTAGCCACAACAATGTAGTGAAAGAGGAATAGAACAGCATAATATATCTGGCCAAGCTGTTATTAAATAGATCAAGCCAGTGGGTAATAATCGCATAGATAGTAAGAAAAACTTCAGTGCATGCTTTCTGGGAAACATTATTTTGAACTCGGGCTGTTAAAACATGTTCTAGGAAACTTTTACCCTATTGCCAGAAAGGCAAGTATCCTTCGACTTGGTTTGCCCACTACAAAGGATGCTGGCTTTACATATAAAAATAACAAGTGTGCGAAGGTGCTGGCACACTTCTTAGCATAAAGTCGGTACTTCATAAATGGGAATATGCTAAATCTAAAACTAAGTCATTCCCACACACATTGAGTTTTAGTGCTAAGCTATTTTATCCCTTTGGTTGAGTTTCTATAAAATATACCAGCCTCTAATGAATTCCATTTCCGCATTTCTGTTCTATCCTTCTTAAAAGGATCCTCTAGCTCCCTTGTCCCCAACTCCTCACTTCCTTCAGGTCACCTGGCTAATGTCCCCTGCTCTGTCACTCTGCACTCAGACTCAGCTAGAGGTTATGAACTGTCAAATTCACTAACGGTTCAGTTCTTATTTTCCATGTCTTGCTGGAATCTCTCTCACACAGACGCATGCATGCGCGCGCACGTGCGCGCACACACACACACACACACACACATTTTCCCTGCATCTGTATTTACCTCCTCGCCTCCTAGCTGTGTCTTTCTTCACTTTTCCCTTAGCCTCTCTGGACTGTTTTCCCTCATAGCGTTTCCTCTGAATCTCCACCCTTAAAGGCAATAGTTCTTTTAAAACCCACACGCCCACGCTATGCCCTTTGCATTGGATTTTAACACAAACACGTGTTCATGGTGTTGATTTCTACCCATCGTGTGAGGCCAGTGAGTCCATATTTGCACATGTAAATGAGGTCTCTCTCGCGATCCGGAGGAGTAGCGTCAGCTCTCTTTGGACACCGCCACTGGGGTGGTGGACGGTGCGGTGTTGCCACTTCCAGAATTGAGTTTGTCTCAACTCGCTACTCGGTGGAGTCTCCTCCAATTTCCCTCCTTGAGTTTGGAAGTTCACTAAGTTGAAATCATCCTCCTGGTTGGATACCATCATCTCAGGTGTTCAAACTGTAAATAGTAAATATGTGAGTAGTTTTTGATACCTTTCTCATGTCTAAATTTGACATCTTCGTGGGTTCTCTGGTGCTCTTGAGCCAATGTGCTGTCCCTACTTCTATTCCTTGAGTTCAGACCTTCATTGTTGTAGCCACTCGTGTTCTTCCTGCTTTCATCTTCACCAGATCCTTTTCCGTAATTCTGGAGTGGTGCTGAGCATGCGGATGCAGAGTCAAGCATAGCAACAGAGTCTCTGCCCTTGTGATAACTATACTAGCATCCCGTGATCACTCGAAAGCCCAGAGCCGATCACATCATTTCTTGTCCAGTGTCCTTCAGGGGCCCATCAAAGCTTCAGAACTATGCCTGCCTGTCTTATAATTTAGATAAATTATAGAAAGTATTTTGGACAGAGCAAGACTCATTACGAGTGCTTAGTAAATGTCAGGTGTAGTTATTGTTAGTTAAATGCTATCTGGTTTATTGGATCTGTAGACAATCAGCCTTAAAATGCAGAGAGGACTGGGGAGATGTCTCGGTGGATGAAGAGTGCTCACTATACTAACATGAGGACCTGAGTTCAAACCCCCAGCACCCGTGTAAAGAGCTGGCAATGGTCACAAGCCCTTGTAACCCCAGCAGTGTCGGGGATGGAAACAGGAACATCACTGGGGATTGCTGGTTGCCAGCCTAGCTTCAGCTTCAGTGAGAAACCCTGTCTCCAGGCAGAGACTCATAGAACAGGACCCCTGTCATCCTGTGGCCTCTGCACGTATGCACATGAACCCATACCCATACACACACAAATGCACATACTATACATACATATGTCACCCAATATACCACAAACACACGCAGACACACAGACACACATATACACACCACCACTACCACCACTACCACACATACACACCACACAAAGTTTCTAAAATTATACAAAGTGTTCAATACAAAAAGGGAGATGAAGTTGTAAATTATAATTTCTCTATTTAATTAAAGAAGGCTTTGTCTTTTGACTCTGTAGAGCAGGCAAAAACATCTCAAGAGTTTGCACCAAACATTTGAATCTGTTTTCACGTTGAGAGATTACTGCAAGTTTTTCCTATCTCTCCCCTTTCTGTGCTGTCAGTAAGTTCCTTGTGCAAAAGTCACCTCTTGGGTCCCTCATGTCGATTTGCCTCAATTATCGCTCAGTGCTGCTCTGCCCTTCCTATTTATGGGAAGTGGCAGTAACTGTAAGCTTTCTCCAGGGATTTCCCTTCTCTTCTCACAGAGAAGGTCTGACAGGGACCAGTTCTTATTTCTTCTAAGAACTAAACTCTCTTGCCTAACTTTATCATCTGTGGCAGCCCTCATCTTTCTGGGAAAAGGACTATATTTTCTACTAACGAAGACGGAGATGGAGCAAAGGGTAGCGATAGCAGAGTCTGGGCACACCCTAGAATGGTAGGCAGCTCCACAGGACAGAATCCTGGGTCTAAGGTGCAGTGCACTGGCAGACACACCAGCCTTTCTTTTACATGTCTGTCACGCTCCAACCTCTCTGCCTGTTTTCCTTCCATCTACGTTTTTAGTTTCTTATTCTGTGTTGTCTCTCAATGATGATGGTCCTTGGGCCTCTACTTACTTCCTTGAGCTCTCTTTCCCTGGATGAACTCAGTCATGCCAGGATCACAGGAAGCAGACCTACCTCTCACCTTCAGAACAGTACACTCAACTGCCTGCTACTCTCAGGAAGGTTTCCCCTTTGCACATTTCCATATCCCAGTGGGGCTGATGATGCCAGCTGGGGTAATACTTTAAAAGTTGAACTTCAGTAACTGGTCCAGTATTGGAGAAGATAAGGCTGCAAATCCATTTATGCAGGCAGATGGTTTTGTGTAATAATTGTGACGTCTCTCCCTTCTCCAGTTCTGAGCATGGCTAGTCAACTTCATTAGGGCTAAACTCCTTCCTGTAATCTTTCCTTCTCCTCAAACTTGCCTCTCTCCCAGTACTTCTTATCATAGAAAATGGTACCTGTTATGGAATAAAATATTTGTTTAACTAAGTAAAGATGTGTTACATTTGTGTTGTAGAATAATTGTTTGACTATGTTAAGATGTGTTGCATTTGTTTATGCTGCATTTGAAAACATACTGTTGCTTCACCTTGTTTGCCTAAGGCACCGGACTAATAAAAAGTTGAATGGCTAATAGCAAGGCAGAGGAGGGCTAGGCAGGTAGAGAGGAAAGGGGGCCAGCCTACCAGAGCCCAGCCAGCCAGGGGCCAGCCAGGGGCCAGCCAGCTGGTGACCAGCCAGAGACCAGATAGACACTGAGAAAGCAGCATAAGCAGTACTGGGAGATAATGGATCACACAACTGAAGTAGATTAGAATAAACAGAGTAAGTTATAAGAGCTAGTAGGATGAGCCTAAACTAAAGCCAGGCTTTCATAATTAATAATAGGTCTCTGTGAGCTGATGGCCATCTACATATAATACCCAATGTGGGGCATGTATTTATACACAGGGCCCGGGAAAGTGGTCCGTCTGATAGGCTCAGAATACAGGGACATGGCTCTTTTAAGAGGTCGTGTTACCAACCACTCAAATAGAGTTTATGAGCAGCAGGTAACATGCTATTCAGTGGCAGGAGACTAGGTAGAGATGCCTACTGAAGCATGGACCTAGAAACTTCCCAGAGCTAGGATAGATAGACCAGTTTGAGGCCAGGGTCCATAGGACATAAAGCTAAGCTCTCACAGACCCCAGTGGGACAAAGCCAGCTGCCAGTGCAAAGCCACACACTGAGTGTAAGGTCTGGCTCATGCAGCCAGAGAATGCGACAGGTGCACAGTAAGCAGGTCCAAAGCAGGGTACAGTGTGTTTTAAAATGTTCATAGGTGCTTAAGAAAGAAAAGAAAATGGGTATAGATAGTCATAGAAAAAATAAATAATTTGAAGAGAGTAAGTATTTAAAGAGAGTAAGTAATATTTTTTAAAAATCCATGTAAAGATGAGAGAAATATACAAGGAGTCTGGATCCTATATGTTGTTGTGTTGACTTTGAATTTTTTGAATGCTGATAGGCTATGACAGCTGCTGAGAGATATTGAGATTGGAAAAGGAATTACTGAATTAAACCAGCCTAGATACTTTAGGAATATCTTAACTTTAAAATGAAAGAAAAACTAGAAGACAGGTGACCTATATACTGATCCCTCTGCATGGGGACAGTTCTGTCACTGAACAACAAAGGTTTTCCTAGGAACTGACCATTATCTCAATTTTCTCAGAGTTCCTTAAAGACTCTGTCACTCCTAGACAACAGGAAGCAATCTAGAGAGCACAATAACCACTTTCCCAAGATGTGGGATGGGTGGTTTTTGGTCATTTGGTGGTTTATGGATGCTTGTCATTGTTTAGGAAGGATATGAGAATACAGGATAAAAAGATATGGATTCTGGTATACTGATAAAAAATTTAAAGTTTTTTGTTACAATGTATGTATGTTTCTATTCTTGTTTAGGGTATCATGCCTATGCATCTTATTTAAAAATATAATGTATAATTTAAAAATAGTTAATAGTCATCTATAATAATCAAACTTGTAGTCATATTGGGTATGTTTTCAGGGTTAACATATATTTTAGATAGATAGGTGGTCTTCAAAGGCTTCAGAGACCTGCAGAATATGCCATTTAAAGTTTTTCATGGTAGTAAGGCACATCAGTTCCTGGAAAAAAAGCCAATTTACTTCATAAAATCATGATGGGAATCCAAGAACCTCCATATGGAGTTTGGTTTCACTGTGGCAAAGCTAACCATTTAGGCAAGAAGCTTTCCTTGCCTCAACTGCTGAAAGTATCCTGTCCAAACTGGACATGCAGGACACAATGAAAGTGACTGCTAAGCTTTGCCAAGACACGGTGGGTCAGTCCTTCAAAATTCCTGCTCTTAAAAATGTCTGCCAGACAGTCTAGGCATATAGGCCAAAGATGAATGCTCCACTGTTGCAGAGGAAAATTGGTTGACTGTCCAGGTAACCAGATGTCTCTATCCTTTATATAGTTTTAAAAGTGGCTTGAACTGCACTTTCTGTTTAATCAGGTAATATATCCTTCTGGGGTCTTTGATCGAATTGAAGACTATATAGTTATAGATACAGTTTTCCTTAGTTAAGATAGAAGATACAAAAACTTTGGAATCACCAAGATAGGATACATAATGGAGTGTTTTTTCTAAACTTGCCAAATACAAATGGATTATATATTTTAAATGTAATTCTTACTTTATAATTGCTTTTATTTTATATAATTTTACTATATTAGAGCTAAAGCCTTTCCTTTTTATTTAGACAGAAAAGGGGAAATGTTGTTGGACATTTATACACTGTGTAAAGATATATTGCTGAGAATTGTATAATAAACAGCTGAACAGCCAATAGCTAAGTAGAAGATGTATAAGCAGGACTTCTGTGTAGAGAGAGAGGAAGGAGGAGAGGATCAAGGCACACAGGAGATGCCATGGAGACACAGGGAGTAGGACATACAGAATGAAAGAAAGATAAAAAGCCACATGGTAAAACATAGATTAGTAAAAGCATATCAATTTAAGTTATAAGAGCTAGTAGGACAAGCCTAAGCTAAGACTGAGCTTTCATAATAACTAAGAAGTCTTGGTGTTATTATTTGGGAGCTGGCTGGCAAACAGCAAAAGCCTGGCTACAGGTACCACTACCTAAATTATTGCCTTAGGAGTGATGTTGACTTTGACTTTTTACTGTTCCCTTCCGAGGCCATTCAATCAATCACTCACTTCTATCAACTCCATCCCTGCACAGCACCTATGATGCATCCCTCCCCTACTGCTGGGGGTGATACCAGATGAATGCTGGTGCAGGGTCAGAAAAGCCACCTTGAATCTGTGTCAGTGTGTTTCTTGCAGGAATATGTCAGCAGATTTAAATGTGTCCAAATGATCCCAAATGATTCTTTTATCTCTGGATTTTTAAAAAATGTTTATTATTTATTTATCTATTTGTTTGTTTAATGTATGAACACTCTATCTGCATGTACACCTTTATTCAATGAAGCAAAACTGGTTATACAACCACACTCCAGCACTTGCTCTATGCTCACTTTATTTCTCATCAGAAACCATTAAGAAGTAAGTAACATATTATATTGAAATGAAATCATTGAAAGAGAACTCTATATTCAGAATTCTTAGTCCATGAAAATATCCTTCAGGAATGCAGAAGAATGTAACACATTCTCAGATAGGAGTAAATTAGATCTGTCTAAAAAGAATGCTAAGAAAAGTTCTCCAACCAGAAAGGAGCAATGCAAGAAAATTCTGGAGCCTCAGGAAAGAAGAAAGAGCCCAGTATGTACAAACTCCTCTTGAGATTCCTCAATTGTTTGATAGTTTAAAGCCAAAATTTGACTTGTAATGTTGTTCAAATGTGTATGAGACCTGAAGACAACTATATCATAATTTAATGATGTAAGAAGCAATGTTTCTGTATTTCACAAGCCTTATGAAATAATGCCATCAATAGGCTGTGATAAAGTTATGTTTACTTATTGCAATGTGGGGGAAAGTACATAAGAAGTACACTCAGAAGCACAGTGAACAAATTGAATGGGATCCAAGGGTTAGGGAGGTGACTCTGTGGGTAGAAATACTTGCAATGCAATGAGCATGAAGACCTGATTTCCAATCCCCAGAATCCACATAAAAGCTGGATGCATAGGGTGAGTGTGGTGGTTTGAACAAGAATAGCTCCCAGGGGTTCATATATTGGAATGCTTAGTCACCAGGGAGTGGAACTGTTTGAAAGGATAGAAGGGTGGGGAGGAGTGGCCTTATTGGAAGAAGTGTATTGCTAGGGGTGGGCTTTGAAGTTTCAAAAGCCCAGCCAGGTTCAGTCTCCTGACCGCCCTCCTCTGCCTGCCACCATAACGTAGCTCTTAAAGACTTTCCCAGCACCATGCTTGCCATACCTGCTGCCATATATATAGATATTCAAATATGATACAGATACCTTGCATGCACAAAGATAGTAAAAAATATATTCCATGAAAGCCCTAATCCCAAAACAGCAGGAACAGCTATATTAACAGGAGGCATCTCAGAGCAAAGAAAATTATTAGAAGCTGTGATAAACATTCCACAAAGAGAGAAGGGTCAACACACCAAAAATACCTAATAATACCAGCTGTCTATTCACCAAGCAACAAAGCTTCAACTCACGTAAAGCAAAACTAGTAGAATTGAATGATGAATTGTAAAACCTCACAAATACAGTTAGAAAGATCAATGCCCTATCCTCAGTCATTCATAGAACAATCAGGTAGGCAACCAGCGAGAATAGAAAGGCTGAGGTGCACATTGAGTCAAGAATGTGCCTGTAGAACATCCCTCCTAAAGATACAGCATATTCTTCTCGGATATCATCGTAATACATGACCAAGATAAGTCATGCCAAGAGTTATTTAAAAGCTTCAACTTAAGGAGGAGAAATCATTTAACATGTATCCTCTGACTACCGTGGAATAGAATTAAAAATAAGTAACCCAAGACCGTAGGAAAATGTACAATACTGGATGCATATACAAGGGGAGCAGAGAAACTGCTTGTCAATCATTTAAACTCCCTCCACCCAGGAACCTAGGAAAAGGATACAATAACACCAAAGGGGAGTGGAAAGGAACAGGAAATAATAAAAGGAAAAATACAATAGGAAAGACAGGTGCAAAGATCTGGCTTTTTGAAAAGTTCAAGATTGACAAACTTTTAACAAGGCTGGCATAAGCAACAGGAAAAGCCAACATTAAGGAAAGAGATAAGGGTCCTCACTGCAGATCCTACAAACATCAAAAGAATCACAAGGCAATAATATGAACATTTCTATATATAATTGGCAACTTAGATAAAATGAACCTTTTCGTTCACATGCACAAAATACCACAACTCACCCAATATGAAACAGATAATATGAATATTCCTACACCTACTAAGGTTTATTATAACCAGGAAAATTCTCTGAACTTTTCTTCCAAGCCAAGAGTATTTTCCTATAATTCTTCAACATGGTTGTAATTTAAGTCAAATAGTGGCCAATTGCAACTTGAATTATTAAAGTGTTAGATTATAATGAAAAGACTTGCTCTAGATCCTTAAAGACATGTGTTCTCAAAACAAACAAACCAAAAAGAGAGAGAGAGAAATAAATAAAACCAAATATAAGCAGAAATTTATATTGTGAGGAAACGAAAAGATGAGGGCTAAAACTTCTGCCCTGCAAATTATGACATTCCAGAATACTTGGTGAAAGTCTGGTAATATCCTGCTGAAGACCCCACACACCCTGGCTATAGGATATGGAGAAATCAAGGGAAGATAAGTTGGAGGCCTCCTCCTCTCCCATGTCCTGCATGGCTTGGTCCTGGAGATCTGACTAGAATGGGTTAGAGAGGTGGGGAAACACCATTCCCACCCCACCTGCCACCCTGACATACTCTGATTCAGTGGGCTGAGGAATTTTAACAAGATTTCTGAGCAAATATAACAATCCAGGTGGTCTGTATCCTGGTTCCACTTAGGGAAACCATACTCGTTAGTCGATGCCCCTATATCATGCCTAGTATCCTACTGTAAAGGGACAGTCGTATAGTAAGAACTGATGGTGACTGGGGGGAAATTATGATCTTCAGTATCTTTCAAAAGATCTCCGTTATCACCAAGGTGTGAGGCAGCTATTAGAAACCTAATCAAAACTTACTTTTCAGAAGTTAATTAACATGTTTTATGTCGTAGCTATCCTAGCCAAAGCTATATATGTCCAGGCTGTCTTTTTGGCTGCAACCTGCCTTGTGCAGAGGAAATAGAAGTGAAATAACATGCCCACTGGGCATTAAGCTACAAATGCACTTTCCTGCAGCAAGGCATTCGTTTATAAAGACGACTGCACTGCATTATGCATGGAATCTGGCCTCATCTGATCCTTGGACTCAAGTAAAGCATTTCCTTTCTCTAGCTGTTATGATTTAGGGCAAAAGCTTGAGATCAATACTAAAATAAATTAACACTCTCAGATTGTTATCTCTAAAGTATGTATTTTTAATGTTAGTAAGAGTTAAGAAAATAGAAATTAGTGTAAAAGTTGTAATGGTCACCTGACATATAAGGGCGATCATTAAAACTAATCATTTTGATGTCTTTTACTCCATTCTGATATTGCTTATGAAATTGTTTCATATTAATGTATTCATTATCAAAAACAAGACATGAGGGGAGTTTGTCAAGAAACCATAGTTCTGTTGAAGCTGTGAGGGCAGCATCTATGAATATATGGGACTCAGAGGAAACCCAGGTGTCGCCAACCCCAGTGTAGGACAGAGAAATAGATACAGCCAGCCACTTGTTGCTACACCTATTGAAGGGCCATCTCAAACCTTTTCCAACCTGAAAAAAACAATAGGAAAAAAATGCTAAAGGACTTTCATGTGTGTGTGTGTTTGGCGGGCACAACTCTTGCATTCTTAGATCTTGATTCTATGCCAACTCTGAAATAATTACAGTAATTACAAAGATAAAGGGTAAAAGTCACAAAGTTTTGGCTGGGACATTCCAGAGCAGGAACAAGCTTGGCGCCATTTTTATAGTTATGCCTGTTAAGATTTAATAGATGCAAAGTTTCATTAGTGAGCCGCGCTGCAATTAACTTCAAGGAGCGTCCAGACTACTGTGTGCGGCTCTTACAAAAAACTGTGCAGCTTTCCTTCCTGAGTGGGTGCTCGACATCTCAGTTATGAAAAGCTGGTAAAAAGAAAGCATTTTAAAAAGTATAACACACAGCCTAGTCCTTTCTTATCACACAACACATGATAAGAATGGGGTTTTACTCAACAGACATGCCAATTGTTGACTGGAAGCGGGTTGCTTTTTATGTATATTGTTATTATATGCAGCATTTATATGAAGGTTCCCATTTCTCCTGCTATCTCATAAAGTCATACCCTAATGGAACAGTAGTGATGTTAGAAGTGGTTCCTCTAAATCAAGATTCCCCTGAGCCACACACTCTATCTTTAATAGAAAATCTTTGCTATGATCACCAACAAAGTCAGCCAACACTAGAGTAGAGAACGCAAGGTACGGAATCCAGTGAGCGGCTGTCCACCGGTGGCTGGGCGGAGTCCAGTCTGTCCTGGAGATGTGAGCCCAGATGTAAGGTAGCCCTTAGACTCAACCTTTTTAAGGATGAAGCCATGGGCTCTCTGTACCTGTGCCATCTGAAGTTACTCATCCCCAAAGTACTAGTTAGCTGTCCTTGGTAGGTGTCTCTACAAAGCACAGGCTGCAATGTCTTCATCCTGTTAAGATATAGCTAAACTGTTAGGGTCCTCATTGTTACATTTTATTGTATTAAAACCACAGACTGGCTTGAAGAACAAAACCTGCATTTTATGACTTTTAAAATCTGTGTTGATACTCTTTCTTCCCATTACACCCCCCATTTATTCTACATATGTTTCCATTAATAAGGCTGCAGACGTTAAGTGTAGGAGGCATGTAACCATGATAAGCACTTTCAAAGACACGTGCTCGCTTTCTCAGGCCAGAGGCTACATTTGGTGCCTGAAAACCGTAATTTAGTTTGGCAAACTGTTATGGAGTGTACCTAAAACACTAGAGTTTGGGGATGTGTAGAATTGTCTTCTGGACCAATATGTTTGCTGCTGACTAAGAAGCACAGATGAATCCGTTTTCATCTGTGAGATCTGGAAGTGGGTGAGCTCTGATTTTACCTGCTGTGTCCCACATGGCAACATTGTCTTGTGAGAGGGTGGGAGTGAAGACCGAACTCCCTAATTCTTCTTTGTCCCAAGTATACTATCCCTTCCACAGGAGATGATTTTCTGTGAAACTTCTAGACGACTTTATGTTTTTTGTCTTTTTAAAATTCACCTGATACCATGTCCCCAAATGTGACTGATACAGGAAGAATGGGACAATGTCACGGCAGAAAACCATGCTTAGGGTCCCTGAAAACTGCCTGCTTTCTGTTCAAATGAGCATTTCAGGACAGTACCCACATCCTCTCTGGTTGCTATGGTGTTCTACACTCCGATTACTTGGATGCTTTAGTCAGGTAGATCCTGTTTCTTGGAAAACTTTTGGTTTGGTTCTAGGAAAACTACTAGTACTTGCATAAAGGTTGCATGAGAGCCGTGGAGGTCAGGGAGGTTGTTTGGGTTTTCTGTGTTTGTGGTTGGCTTCAGTTTCTACCCTTGAACACCAGTATTCAATTCTAGAGATTTGTGAAGCTTTAAGCGGCATTTCTTCTATCTCCCTACAGTATTGTATCTAGAACAGGGAGCCAGGAATCCTCCTGGAGCTGAACTCTGGCCTTAGGTGCCTCTTTAGAAGGTATACACTTCTGAACATCTCTGCTAACCAATGTACTTATTTATCAGTTCTCTCCCAGGAACATAGCTAGGCTTCCTTGATCTTTAGAATGGACACATCAGCCTTGCCCTGTGGTGTGTGAAATGGATGTCTACTACCTTGTGCAACCTTGGCTGTCTGTAGTGGTCTACATTCTCATTGGAAGAAACATTTGACTCTTTACAAGCAGGGACAGTATAATATACAATAATACTAAGCCTGGTATTTGAGAATGTTTTCACAAATGGCTTAGTATTAATTAGGGAACTGTTTGTGTTTGACATGTTTGTTTTTAATTCTTAATGGGTTTCCAAGTGGGGTAATGCAGTAAGTCCCCAGAAAAGCTAACAATTATCTTGCCTAAAGAGCTTTGGATTTCACTGTGAAATTAAGATTGCAGGGAGAATTCTGTTTTCATTTCACTTATATTAACCTTTTCTTATCCGTATTAGCTAAAGGTTAACTTGTTCTTGCTATTTTTATGAAATGAGAAGCAGGAACTGTGTCTTTTTATGAAAGGAAGCATGGGAGTGGCCAGCATTCGTTAGAGAGTGGAATTAGAAGGGACCGATATGAAGTTAGAAAGCGGCTCATTGTGCCAGGCTGATCTGAGCTTTTGTAGCGGCTGTGTTAGGAAGCGTGAGCATAATGTGGACGCTTCCTTCATTTCACTCCAATGCGGAGCTAGTGTGTGTTGTGTAGCTCTCTGGGAGGGAAATCTATCTCCACAGGTGGGTGCTACCATCTAGGCCCTGGAGTAGGGGAATCTAGTTGAAGTATTGTTCAATATCTGAGGAAGAGAATCCCTGCTTCTTTATCAATCTTTTCTCTGGTTTCACCACTGCACGACTGAGTGGCTAACTCCATTTCTGTCTTCTCTTTCACACAGCAAAAGGACGCAGCCAAGGGGAGATGGCAGCTGTCTTTGCAGCCTGGCCAAAGGCAGAGGGCTGCTGGGTTCTGGGTCTCAGATTACAAGTATTTGGGGAAGAGGGGAAGGGGGCAGTGACTGGTTTCTCTGAGGTTTGAAAAGGAAGGTTTTCTATGAAGGTGCCTTCTACCAGGAATCTGAGGAAACAAAACTGGGAAACCATCCTTTTTATTTTTTTAAATTGATTAGAAACATTTTAATGACTTCTAAATAATGATAATAGTAAGAATAATGAAAGAATCTGATGTGTTCCAACACAAACAAGTCTCTGTCCTGTGAGGTGAACCTTTTGCTAGAATTTGCCCATACCTCCTAAATGAATGAACAGAAATAAGAGTGCTATTCCACTGTTTTACATTGAATTAGCCTCACTCCACATGGCTAAAGATCTGTCTCTGGAGACAGGTCATAAAAACTAAACACTTTTTTACCACTGTGGCAGCATTAGAGAGTATCTCATACTCGCTATTTGGGTGTAAAATTAGTAATCAAGGGTGGGAAATGGCTGGAAGAAAACAAGAGAAAAAGAACCTTACTGCACCATGCCAAAGCATTACCAAGCTCTGACTGAACACTTTCCCTTGTGTTTTCTCCCTCATCTTTGAGGGCCACTATCTTCCAAATAAAAGGCTGTTGAGCATATAGGAAGGTCAATAGCTGTTGCAAGTGAACAAATGCTCTCTTGCCCAATAGGCAGGACTTCTATCTATCTGTCTGTCTGTCTGTCTGTCTATCTATCTATCTATCTATCTATCTATCTATCTATCTATCTATCTATCTATCTATCTTTTTATTATTTTGCCTTGGGGTGCTGGGCCTTAAGTCTAGGCTCTGGCCCATGTTAGGCAACCAGTCTGCCACTAAGCTACTTTTTCAGTTCAGTGGGGTTTTTTTTTGTAAAAATATCATTTAATTCATTGAAGGCCAAGCCTCTTTGAGATTGTAGACTACTTCTCTATTGAAAAATAGCTTCCCGTTACTCAAACCATTCAGGACTTAATTGATGTGGATGAGTTCATACTTGATTTTTAAATAAATACAAAAAAATGAGACAAGAAATAAGCATGAACAAGAAACAAGTTTGTAGGTCATCATTTGGAGGTCCTTGTGACTTTCCAGAGTGCCCTTTAAGAATGCAGAAAAACTGCCTTTCTTGATTTGCTTTCTATGGCTACGATAAGCACCATGACCAACAGGAAGCTGAGAAGGAAAGGGAAGTGTTTGCTCTACAGTTCCGAGGTCATAGTCCACCATCTAGTGAAGGCAGGCCAGGAACTCGAGGCAGGAATTGAAGCAGAGGCCGTGGAGGATGCTGCTTACTGGCTTGTTTTCCTTGGCTTAGCCTGATTTAGTATAGAGTCTAGGACCACCTGCCTAGAGACGGCACCACTCACAGTGAGCCGGGCCCTCCCCTGTGATTCATTAATCAAGAAAATGTCCTAGAGACTTGCCTATTGGACCAACAGGTGGAGGCACCGTCTCAATGGAGGTCACCTTTTCTGTGATGACTCCAGTTTGTGTCAAATTGGTCAAATTTGACTTACCCAGCATAGGAAGTCAAGGCTCTCACACCGTGTTTTGAATTCCTTTTTGCTATGTCTTTGACCTCTGCTATCCCTTCTGACCAATTCCCTCCCTATCTCGTCCCTCTCCTTTCTGTGGTAAGGATGATGTGGGGAACGGCCCTAGACCCCTTCTTCCTCATGGAGAGCAGTGCAGTCTCTGGAGGCAGAAATTCATTCACATTTGGCTCCCAATCTTTCCACTTACTGCATCTGTTTCTGGTCTGCAAAAGGGGGATGGTGATATATCCTGTCAAGCATGTATTTTAAAGATAAATAACAATTCCTGGTTTAAAAAAAAGTAACCATTAAAGAAATGCTGAGGGTGTTGCAGTTATTGCTCGTTTTAAAAATATTTTTAAAAGAATTTGCATTTGTGTATGTTTATGTATGTGCATCTGTGTGTGACGTATTTTTGACATACTTCCTCTAGCAAAGTTCCACCTCCTAATGGCTCTATAACCTCCCTCACAGCACCACCAACTGAGGTTCAGATACATGAGCTGTCGATCACGGTTTATCACCTGGTGCGTGTTCAAACACCAAATCTGCCACAAGAAAGCTGGTGCCCTGGTGTCGGTACTCTTAAATGTTTCTATTTCAAGACGTATCCAAACATTTTAAGTACCCAAAAACCACAAGCTCTCCCTGTTTCCGGCATACAATTGTAAAATTGTAGAAGCACTAGAGAAGCTACTTGCTTTGCCCAAGACACATTATTTCTTGTATTTAGTAGCTTCCCATGTGGCTCCAAATATTCAAAATGCACATGGCATGTTCTTGATATTCAAGTAACTGTATACCCAGAAAGAGAATTCAGGCAGGGGTACCCCAGCCTCCTTGGTGCCTTCCTTCTCATGGGGCCCTCCTATGCTCTGCTTTTCTTTGGAGCTGTGTTTTTACAAATGACTTATCCTCATGAGGCCTCAGTGTTCCCTACTGTGGTGGGGCCACAGTATCTACAGACAGGAATGCACAGGTCACATTGTATAATGTACATAAAGATGTTTTTCACATGTGGGAAAACCCTAGTATACTTGCTGGGTACCAGCAGCTGGGTTTGATGTAGCTTTAGAAATAGCTACAGAGTTACATTCAATTTCAGACCTTTCTCTCACAGCCAGGGCTAGAGGCGAGGTCTCCTCTTCGCAGGGGACATGTGTTTCTTCAACGAAAGGTGGTGTGCATTTGGGCTTGTGGTTCTGACTGTTCCTAACTGATGAGCTATCGTGTTAGACCCGGGCGCCCAGCAGAAGAGAATAGCTCCAACAGGCCTAAAAGAATGTCATGTAACATTTATTAGAGTCATTGCAACAGGGACACCTCCCACTCACTTTGATTTAGTGACATTACTTCTGGTTAAAAGCCTTAGGTAAGGCCACACACGGTGGCTGGTGATTTGGATAATTAGAAGGAATGGCAGAGGCCTGTCTCTTTACAAGGAACTTAGCAGTGACATGCAATTAAAGCAAGCCGTGGGGGGAAGCTGGGTAGCCGTAAGGACTACGGTGGATCGGGTCAAATCAAACATTTCTAAAAATCCCGTCTTCACAAAGGATTTCTGTTTCTCTACTTAACAAATTACTGCTGAAATGACTGTTCATTTACACAAGCAGAATAACCGTGCAGCACCGTGGTCATTTTTCTCATAATTTGTAGGAGCGCAAAGGCCAGTTGCATTGTCGCTGCTGTTGCTGCTGCAGGCAACCAAAGCATCATTGTCATGTATGTTTTTGTGGGGGGTTTCTGCTTTAAACTGTGGGCTTCGATATGCGTCACCTATTCCGATTCTGAGGGCCGTGAGAGAAGGCGGTAGGGGGTTGTTATTAAATCCTTTTCAAACAAAGAAATGAAAGCTGAGTTCTGAGAAGGTGATATCCGTTTACTTAGGGTGGAAGCAAGAGGAAAACTCAAGCCACAGGTGGAAACTGTAAAAGCAGCCTCTGCCACCACCCTGAACCCCTCCTCCCCCCCCCGCCGCCCCTCGCTGGAGCAGTTTGCTTCCTCTTTTTAAGACACAGAAATGGTTGTGGGTGTCTTTAGAAGGAAGAACACATGGACCACTCCCCGAGTTAAAGCTTGCATTCACCACAGGCCTCAAGTCTGTGTGGGTAGCGCAACAGGGAATGTGGCCGGATGCTAGCCTAGGCTTGACCTCAGCTGTGTGTGGGTACCTGGTGCTCAGAGAGAAACAAGGAAGGAAACAGAAGCCACGATCCCATTAACACTTACTTTACTCCTAGTGAACGCCAGGGGCTAAAGTGTCTTGTGTGACGTCAAACAACCCAGCAACCTCCAAGGTACTTGTTAGCATCCGAGATGGTGAAAGGAACCGAGAGGCTTAGAATACCTCCCCAGAGCTTGACCCTAGATGTACCCTCTCAGCCCTAAGCTGCGTGGCCTCCCAGAAACGTAAGCTATGTGTTACTGAAGAGCTGTTTGCCTAGTGATTGGCCAAGCCTGTGTGTGGTGGCTCTGCAGGGGAAGGTGGAGGGGGGCCTTCTACAAGCTCTTTCAGCAACAAGAGTTCCTCGGGGGACTCAAGGTGGAGGGCTGAAACTGTTAACAACAACAAAATGTGAGGTGTAAACGTGTTCAGATACAGGGGTAGAAGAGAACAGGCAGCATCCATTGGGTGGTCCATCTCTCTCGGGATGAATGTTGGATATTCAGCTGTGGCATTAATTTTTATGTCATCCACGCCGTTTCCTTGCTGACTTGGCAAATGACTCACTAAGTTACTGAAATGGGTTGGGTAAGTTCCTCGTGGGTATTGTTGGGGCTGGGGGAGGGGGGCGAAGAGAAGGGAAGTCCCTACATTTGGAGTTTCCTGGACCATAAATAACGGCTATGCTGCCATTCCTGGCAATATGCTTCTGTCATTAATTAACTTTTATGGAAAGCTATGATGTCCATGACTCTGGCCTCTCCCAGCTCTTGATCTATGTGGTGTTATGTGGTGTAGACAGCAGTGCTCACAGGTGGGATTTGTCTGACAGGGGAATCTGAATTAGTCTGTTGTGAAAAAACTGCTAATATATGGCATGTCCCTGCACTGGGTAGGTGAGAAGAGAAAGCGCAGCAACGATGCCCAGTCCGTTCCTTCTGACTGTTCTCCCAGCATCTGCGCATGGGATCAGAATGTCCTGGTCTCTGTTAGGCTACATTTTTTTAAGATTTATTTTTATTATTTTTAATTTCTTTTCTTTTTTAAAATAGAAAACCAACTATCTTTTTTCACTTTACATACCGATCCCAGTTCCCACTCCCTCCCGTCCTCCCATTTCCCTCTACCTTCCCACCACCCCACCCCCATCCACTCCTCAGAGAGGGTAAGGCACATGGCTTTGGGGAAGGTCCAAGGCCTTCCCTAATATAGCTAGGCTGAGCAAGGTATCCATCCAAAGAGAATAGGTTCCCAAAAAAACAGGACAAGCAGTAGGGATAAATCCTGGTGCCACCGCCAGTGTCCCCGTAATCTGCACCAGCCATACAATTGTCACCCACATTCAGAGGGACTAGTTTGGTCCTATGCTGGTTCCTTTCCTGCCTGGCTGGAGTTGGTGAGCTCCCATTAGCTCAGGTAGACTGTTTCAGTGGGTGTCACCTCTTTGCTCATATTCTCACTCCTCCCACTCTTCAACTGGACTTTGGGAACTCAGCTCAGAGCTCCACTGCAGGTCTCTGCCTGGGTTTCCATCAGTTGCTGGATGAAGGTTCAACTATGTTCATAGCAGCATTATTTGTAATAGCCAGTACCTGGAAACAACTTAGATGCTCCTCAACCAAAGAATGGATAAAGAAAATGTGGCCCATTTATACATTAGAGTATTACTCAGCGCTAAAAATCAATGGCATCTTGAAATTTGCATGCAAATGGATTGAACTAGAAAAACCATCCTGAATGAGGTAACCCAGACCCAGAAAGATGAACATGGTGTGTCCTCACTCATAAGTGGATACTAGCTGTGAAGCAAAGGATATTGAGCCTATAGTTCATTCTAAAGAAGCTAAGTAACAAGGTGGACCCTAAGGAAAACATACATAGATCCACCTGGAAAAGGGAAATAGACAAGATCGCCTGACAAAATTGGGAGCATTTTAGGGGAGGTAGGGCAGAAGGGAAAGAGGAGGAAAAAAGGGAACAGGATAGTCAAGATGGAGGAAGGACAGAAATGAGAACAAGAAAAGAGATATTTTGATTGAAGGAGCCATTATGGGGCTAGCAAGAAATCTGGCACTAGAAAAATTCCCAGGAATCCACAAGGATGACCCCAGCTAAGACCCTAAGCAATAGAGGGAGGGTGTCCGAACTGGCCTTGCCCTGTAGTCAGACTGATGAATATCTTAAATATCACTATTTTTATTATTTTAATTGGGTGCCTTGGATGTGTCTGTGTGTATACACATGTGTGACATCAGAAGCCAGAGGAGTTGGATCTTCTAGAACTGAAGCCACAGGCTGTGTGCCCCTCATGTGGGTAATGGGAATCAAACTCTGACCCTTGGAGAGTGGTATACGCTCTTAGCCGCTGAGCTAGCTCCCCTGCTCGTTAGGTCAAAATTTAAGTGTCAAGACTTTTTAATATTTTTTTTTATTTTTTCCAATGTTGTTGGAAGGGCAAAGATCTTAGTCTAAGACTTAATGGTGCTCTTCACTCAAGGTTGGAAGGACCTAGGAGCACAGGATCCTCCCGTCCATCAAGGCTAAACAAAGGACTCCAGCTGAGGAGAACCAGTCCATCTTTGTGAAATAGATCACACCTGTGTTAACAGTTCTACCAGAAAATTACGTCTTACCTTTGACTTAAAGTTTCCCTGTGTGGTTTCCAGATCAGATTTTTTTAAAAAGTATCCATTACAATCACCGAAAGGACTTATTATTATAATGATCGACATTAAGATTGTTGCTGATTCTTGGGCATTTTTCTAGAGCCAGGTTTCTTGCTAACTCCATAATGGCTCCCTCAATCAAGATATCTCTTTCCTTGCTCTCATATCTGTCCCTCCTCCATCTCGACTATCCCATTCCCTCAAGTTCTCCTCAACCCCCCTTCTCCCCTTCCTTTTACCCCCGCCCAAAATTTTTGTCTGATTCTAATTTCCAGGTGGGTCTTTATATGTTTTTCTTTGTATTCACCTTATTACTTAGTTTCTCTAGGATCCTGAACTGTAGGCTCGTTGTCCTTTGTTTATGACTAGTATCCACTTATGAGTGAGTACATACCATGTTCGTTTTTTTTGGGTCTGGGTTACTTCACTCAGGATATTTTCTAATTCCGTCCATTTGCATGCATAATTCAAGATTTCATTATTTTTTTACTGCTGAGTAGTACTCTAATGTGTAGATGTGCCACACTTTCTTTATCCATTCTTCAGTTGAGGGGCATCTAGGTTGTTTCCAGGTTCTGGCTATTACAAATAATGCTGCTATGAACATAGTTGAACAAATGCTCTTATAGTATTATTGAGCATCTTTTGGGTATATTCCCAAGAGTGGAATTGCTGGATCCTGAGGTAGGTTGATTCCCAGTTTTCTGAGAAACAGCCACACTGATTCCCAAAGTGGTTGCACAAGTTTGCATTCCCACCAGCAATGAATGAGTGTTCCCCTTGCTCTACAACCTCTCCAGCATAAGCTTTCATTAGTGTTTTTGGTCTTAGCCATTCTGACAGGTGTAAGATGATATCTCAAAGTTGTTTTTATTTGCATACCCCAGCTAAGACCCTAAGCAATAGAGGAGAGGGTGTCTGAACTGACCTTACCCTGTAGTCAGACTTAAATATCACCATCAAACCTTCGTCCAGCAACAGATGGGAAGAAAGGCAATGAATCACATTGGAACACTGGACTGAGCTCCCAAGATCCAGTTGAAGAGTGGAAGGAGTGAAGAGTATGAACAAGGAATTCAAGACCATGAAGGGGTCATCCACTGAGAGAGTTTGCTTGAACTAATGGGAACTCACCAAATCCAACTGGACTGGGAGTGAACGAGCATGCGAACAACCAAGCCCCTCTGAAGGGGGTTGACAGCTGGGGCAGACTGAGGGGTCACTGATAGTGACACTGGGATGTGTGTCTACTGCATATACCGGCTTCATAGGACCTAGTCTCTTTGGATGTAAACCTTGCTCAACCTAGATGTAGTAGGGAGGGCCTTGGACTTTCCACAGGGTGGGGTGCATGGCACTCCCCTAGGGTTGGAGGGGTTGGGGGGAGGGTCTGTGGAGGGAGAAGGAGGGGACTATGAGAAGGGGAGGGAGTAGAAATTTGGATTGGTATTTTTTTAAGTAATAATAAAAAAGAAATAAAAAAAAAGATTGTTGTTGCTAATCCATGCTGATTAAGCCAATTAAAAATTTTAATTCCTGTTTTTGATGGCCAGACCAAGAGTGAGCTTGAGCCTCCAAAATGTCACTTAGGGCCCAAGTATTTTTACTTGGGATATAGTATTTTTAAAGGAAAAAACCCACAAAGATACATACAAGTTAGGGTTGGAGTAACCGTGAAACGTTTATTCCTGACAGTGGTTATTTTAGAGATAACTTCCCAGTTATTTTGGTTATACATATGGGCCATAGTCAAGGCCATCGGTATCTCAAATACATTGCCGAGGCAGATGTGACTTTTAGGGGGAGTGATGTGGGTAAATTGTCTGTATTCTGTCAGTCATGATTTAAATAAACGCTGATTGGCCATTAGCCAGGCAGGAAGTATAGGAGGGAAAACCAGACAGGAAGTAAAAGTGGGGCCAGAAAAACAGGAGTATTCTGGAAAGAAAGAAGTTCTTTCCCAGTCCTTCCCAGACCACCAAAGAAGCAGGATGTGACCTGCCCCGCTGAAAAAGGTACTGAGCCATGTGGCTAACATAGATAAAGATAATGGGTTAATATAAGCTACAAGAGCTAATAAGAAGCCTGAGCTAATGGGCCAATCAGTTTATAATCTTCTGGAGACCTCTGTGTGATTTTCTCTGGGACTAAATGGCTGGGGGACTGGGCAGGACAGAAACCCCGACAAGCCGGCCCTCATGTTAGAGGGGAGGGTCATGGGGGGTGTCGAGAACTGTCTGCACAAACATGGAGTCAGAACAGGTTGGCGTTACCTTGGTTATCTTGTGAATGCACATCGTGCTGGACCATACCCTCATGGTTTCTGATTGCTTAGGTCTAAGTGGGGCCTGAGGATTTTCACCTGAAACAAGGTCCCAACATGGTGATACACCTGGCTCAGGAGGCAAACCCGGAAAGCAGCATGGAGTGGGCAGCCAGAAAACCCAGGGGTTAGGAGCTTGCTGCTTTGCTGTGGATATTCGGAAGTTGGCAATCTCAGGCTTCCTCACCCGTAGAAAGGGATATAGAGAGGGATGGAAGAGACTGCACTTTGTTCTGATTTGCTTTGGTATGGAGTAAACAAACACCCTTGTAAAAGTGCTTGCCCAGTACCAGGCACACAGAGACAATATAACTTATGTGTCCTCACAGTGGTGACAAGCTATGCCTCTCAGTGCTAGGTCACCAGAGTCACTGGCCCATGTTTTAGAGCAAAGACACCTTTCAGGGTTAAGAAGCTAAGGGGAAATGTGGGTAAAAATAATCTGCCAGGGACCTTGGAACAATCTTCTGCAAGACATCCTGATGTATTGTGAAAAAGAGAAAGAAGATCTTATGTTGAACCATGAGATGCCACTCTCAGGAGAGCAGACATAGAGGACTGGGCACAAGTGAGAATCCAAAACTTGTCAAGAAGACTATTAGTGTGTCACATGTAATCCCAATAAAGTGTTGGACATGCGGAGCCGAGCAGACTGGTTTTCTAAATGGGCTTTAGAAGAAAGAGAATGAAGGCTAGGTAAGCCAGGTGAAGCTGTGCACATTCAAGGACTACACGTGTGTTAATCTGTGTTCTTCAGAGAAATGGAGAAACAGAAGCCAAGTCACAACTGGGCCATTGTGGCGCTAAGAAGTGCCCCAACATACAGGCCAAGACTCAGGAAAGCTGACGGCAAGGCTCAGAATCAGAGCTGCAGTGCTGACAGTTCCCACTCCAGGCTGGACCTGAAGGCCTGAGAACTATGTGACCTGGGATAGAAGCTCTGCGTTCACCTCCAGCAGAAAGCCGATTGTACCTTTGTGTTTTCTTGGCACCTTCCTAGATTGAACGATGCCCTCCACCCTGGAGAAGACCACCTACTTCAAAAGCTGATCTTTCCAGAAGCACCCACATAAAAATATCCCCAGATGATGTTAAACCAGCTCTCTGCTCTCTTGGCCTCAATAGGATAGCACATAAAATTTACCAACACAACAGGAGGTGTGTATTTGCAAAGACAGTGTGCATTTGGGCTAATTGTGGAAGAAGTAATGTTTGCCATCTACCTACCAAACTTCCCCTGCCTTTTTTCTCACCTCCGATGGGTTGCTTAGTAGAGTGAATTTCAACTTTCTGTCTCTCTCAGGCAGTACCCCTCTGACAAAACAAAACAAAACAAACAAATAAACAAAAATCCCAAGGAAGGATTTACAAACATTAATTAGAAGCTGAGTATGAAATTACATGCTAAATGTTGCCTCACCCTTTGACAGAATTTCCCAAGCTGTATTTATAGGGACTAGGAAGCCATGACTGAGGAAAAGACATTGCTAATTAAATATAGATTAAAGAATCTGAAAACTCCTGAAGTTTAAAAGTTACGCTTCTTTTTAAACCAGTGACTTAAAATCTCCCCCTTGAAAAGCCTTTCTGTATTAAAAAAAAATCCATAATAAAGCTGGGCAGTCATGACCCAGTCATGGCACAGTCATGGCATAGTCATGGCAAAGTCATGGCACAGTCATGGCACAGTCATGGTACAGTCATGGCACAGTCATGGTACAGTCATGGCACATGTCTTTATTCCCAGTGCTCGGGAGGCAGCCACAGTCAGATCTCCGAGTTTGAGATCCAATTGGTCTACAGAGCGAAGGAGAGAAACCCTGTGAAAAACAAGCAAAAATAATCCATAATAAATTAATATCACTATTACAGCAAGGTAAGAATTAAATTACAGAAGAATTTAAAAATGCAATTTGGGTTGGTGCATGTAGGATTTTGTTTTACTTTCCCCTCTTTATCCTACCCGCTCTCCTCATGACCCTAGAAGAACTAAGAACGGCCTGACGTCAGATTCTGGAACAAACTCTTCAGGAACACTCGTTTTGAAGTGAGAGGAGAGTGTAGACAATTTGCTTAGCTGCATGACTGGAAAGCTTGTCGTCTGGTGCAGACAGGACCCACCCAGGCGTCCTTCTGCAGTTAACGTCACTCAAATCCTGGGGCAATGAAGGCTTCCTGTGGAAGGGGCACGATTGGATCTGAAAACCACTGTCAGTTCTGCTTTTCAAGCTCCAGGTTGGGCAGAGGATCATCACCATCTGGGTTGCAGTTATGGACATAGCCATACCTTTTGGAGAGCTCACCTCCATCCCTAGGAAGTGCTAAAATGTTTCAGTTGAGGCTTACCGTGTTCATAGATCACATTCTTCTTAGATGTAAGCATTTGGTACCTCTGGTACTTTTCGGATAACCAAGGGCTCGATACTACCTATTATACTGTCTTTTTAAAAATCTAGATTTGTTTAGGCCAGGCATTGGTGGCACACGCCTTTAATCCTAGCACTCGGAAGGCAGAGGCAGGTGGATCTCTGTGAGTTCGAGGCCAGCCTGGTCTGCAGAGCTAGTTGCAGGACAGGCTCCAAAGCTACAGAGAAACCCTGTCTCAAACCGCGCCCCCCCCCCCCGGCAAAAAAAAAAAGCTAGATTTGTTTAAACCAGATCAGGAAGCAATTCCCTGATCGACATTCTAGAGAACAATTTTGCATAGTGACGCCAAAACTGGATGATTTTTCGAACTGGCAAATCATATATTTTTTACCACTATTGCAAAATACCCAACAGAAGCAGCTAAGTGTGCGTGGGGGGGGGTTGTACTTAAGTCATGTATTTAGAAGGGTTCATTTCATCATGGTAGGGAAGGCATGGCATTGTAGCCCATTTGCGGCTGAGGACACATTGAGTCCGAGGTTATTTACAACGCAAATCGAGACTTCACAGGAATGGAAAGAAGAACTCTGGGCCAGGTATAACTCTACAGACCCAGCGCTACAGCCCTACCTGGCCCCAGTTCCTAAAAGATCTGCCTCTATCTTGGTGGTGAATCAAGCATCCAAAATATGCAGCCATGAGGGACGTTTAAGATTCACACCAGAACTGCAGTGCAGAGACTCTGCAATGCTTGGCTCTCCTTGGTAGAAATGAAGTCCAGTAATAACTGAGTATGTGTGTCTCCAGACAGGGTCACTGCATTCCTGTCTGAAGGTGGCTGGACAGAGGAGGCACTCCCCTCATCTGTCCAGACATGGATAGATCAGAACAAAGTTTGTCAGGAATAGCTCTATCAAAAATGTTAGTCCTTACTAGAACTAACATTTTATGTTGACTTTATTCCTATGAAACTTGGAGGCTGAGTTTAAAATTCAATAGCCTTGATTATTTCACACAGTGAAATAATTTAGTGTTAAAATTGTCAAGTATCTTCTCCCAGAAGCTGAACAAGAAATCAAAGGGGGTGGGAGCTGAACAACAGACTCGTACACATCAAAGTAAATGTCAGGCCTGTGGCAGAGCCCATCCTGTGCGCTTGACCAGCAGCAGCAATGACACCTGGTATTTGGTAGCTCACACCCTGGTCCCTGTAAGCAGAGTTGGCTGTCTCAGCCCTCTGAGCAACTGATTGTGGTTTGAGAAATCGCTAGAGCCCATGCACACGACATTTCACGTTTCAAGTAATGCTGCATTGTGATTCATACCACAACACTATAGGACATAAGAGTAATAACTATGCATTCTTAATCTGTTTCTCAGAAATTAAAAGGAAAGCCTTTCGGATTCCATACTGTATTGTTCAAAACCAGACCCATGATGGCTCTGTTTACTGAGCCCTTGCTGACTGGCCAGACACTATGCTATTTTCTTCTCCTCATATCTTCTTTTTTTTAGTCCTTGAGATAGTTCTGGGGGGTCTGATTTCTACTTTGCTGATGAGCTCAGAAATGTTAAACGACTTGTTAGAGTCCCCTCCACTAATTACAAGACACTCAGCATGGCCCAGAACAGCCTATCTGCCTTTGCAATTCCCCTATAGACTTTATGCAGTAAAATGATTTTAAAATCTCCTCAAATCTGTTATCAAGCTTTTCCTTTGTTGATCTCTGGATAGGGAACATTTCAAAGCACAAACTTGGCAGAAAGCATGACGGTTATGAAAGTATTGGGAAAAGATGGGAGGACTGACGTCAGTGACCAGCTCCTGGGCCCTGGAATGGAGCATGCTTGGTACGGTGCCTGCACAGTATGCATGAAGCCCTGGGTTTGATTCCCAGTACCACATGAACAGGTTGTGGCAGCTCACCTGTAATCCTAGTACTTGAGAAATAGAGACAGGAGGGTCAAAGTTAAGTTCAGCCTTGGCTGCATAGAGACTTTGAGACTAGACTATGTGACATGAGACCCTGTCTCAAAAATAATTTTCTATTGACAAAACTTAATGAGGCCACATTTTATAAAATCATATTTCTCGATGAGACCACAAAAGACTAGAAGGTTATTTCTTGGTTTTCTCTTTAATCTTTTTTGAGAATTTCATATATTAATACTGTAGTTACATCGTTCTTCCATCCCCACCTTCCAGCTCTTCCCACACTCTCCTTATTTTTCTCTTAAAGATTCAAATGATTTGTGCAGTAGATGGAAATGGATGGAGAGATTTTAATGTTCTTTATTTTTCAAAGCAAGGGCTTGGGAAATCATGCAATGGTTCGCAGATTAGAGGCTCTGCTCAAGTTGTGAATGTTTTATGCTTTGATTCTTGGAGGTGATCCATTTCTTCCCAGGCACTCTTCACTGTCCCTGGCATGGACAATGTGACGCTTCAACAGAGGCAGCATTTCACAACAAAACTTCAGGAGCCTTCAACTGTGTGACTCATACAAATTTGAAGACTCTATTTTAGTTCCAATTCTTGGTAACAGAAAAGGATTTGTGAAACACTGTTGTTTAAAAGGTGTTTTATCCATTTTAGGCTATCTATTGAGAACCATTGACTTACTGTTGTACGTTGACTGTTTCTATTTTCTAGTTAGCTGGAGATCTTTTTCCTTGTCCTAAAATTACAATACTAAAAAGACGATACTGTCATGTTGCTAGGTGGTGAGAACTCTTTCTCAACCTTTTTTTTCTTTTTTCTCAATTTTAACAGGTGTAAAGAGTGCATGACCTGACCTCCTTTAGAATTTACAGGGTGGTGGTTGAATCTGTAAGCAGAACACCCATGGAACCTTGATGGCATGAACAAAACTCGGCTTGCCGCTTTTCTGGATGAGTATTTCTTTATGGTTAGAAGCAGCCGTCTCATCTATTGAAAGCTTTTCTCTGGCTCCTGAGACAGACGTAACTAGAAAGTGGGTACTTCTGTTGGATGGGTCAGCAAGCTTAGGAATTCCTCGTCCTTGCAGTTGGGAACTAGTGCAGCTCTGAGTGGTGTAATTCATTGGTCTGAAAAATCATTTCATGAAATGGGTTCCTTAATGATAATTGATAGAAGAGACTATTGGAACTTTTGCACACAATCTGATGAATTATCGAGTATCCTCACTGACAGTGAAACAAAAGTAGTGAGAAGCTCCAGAAGAATCTATGCAGGTCTTCATAAATGCCCATGGATGCGTTGAGGGTAACAGCGCCCCAATATATCAGTAGCAAAAGAATTGAGATGTCTTCTTCAAATTTGTGTGAATCACATAGTTGGAGGTTCCTGAAGTTTTGCTGTGGAATGTTGCCTCTGGTTGAAGCTTCACGAAGAATAGAAAGCCACCTCTAATGGACAGAGTAATTTATTCCCCCTTTCTCTTGAGTTTTAGCCTTACTGCTTTTCTTCTTGAGCCCAAGGACTTCTTTCATGGAGACAGCTGCTTTGGGATTATGCCATCATTTCAACAATCCCACAAAAGGCAGAAAGATGTTTCCTCACAGTATTGCCTACGAAAGGCTCTAATTGTCCCAAGAGTTTCCAAAGTTCATCACAAGACCACCATATCAAGAAACATATAACAGACTGGTGCAGCCAGTGTGTGGAAATGGAAAAGAAAACCTTAAGATTCTTGATCTCCTCCACAATGGTGTAGCACATTAATGAATAAACATAGAGGCAATATGTGATGTTGAGAGAAGAGACATCCAAAATGGTGATGGGGATGAGACAGGCCAGCCGAATGTTTCACAAAGGAACATGTTGCATCCTTGCAGAAGGATGGAGTTGTCAGCCTGTGCGTTGACTGCACATCTAAAGACACCTATCACAAGGGTCTGCTTCCTCACCTAAATTCAGATCCACATCTTCATCCACCAGCCAAATACTCTTTTGTGTGCCCCATTACCTCTCAAAACTCCCCTTTCTTCATCTTTGTTTGTCTATAGAAGCATTATTTTCCCAGCAATTCTGGGATGGTCACTCTTAGGAACAGATAGCAACTTGGGTAAGTCACGATGATTTCACTGAATCCCATTTATTGTGGAAGAACAAATTGAGAGGAGATAGGTAATATGCAAAAAAAATCAGTGCGCAACCTTGAGAGCCTGGGAGCAAAGGGGCAGGGGGGACGCAACTCCCTGTGCAGGCAAAGAGAATCTGGTGAAGCAAGCCAGGTACAGTTACAGACAGACAAACAGAAATGAGCCCAGGGTATTTTGAGCATCAGTTAGGTGGAGATTCCTCCATCACCTCAAACAGCTGAGCTTCGGGGACAAATGTAAATATAACCATGAGATGCGCGGCCCATTCTTATAGCATAAGCGTAAGAACCTGAGTTCAGATCTCTTATGCTCATGTAAAAGCTGGGCATGGTAGCACATGCCTCTAATCCCAGTGCTGGAGAGAACAGGATCCATGGGGCTTGGTGGCCAGCTAGTCTTGTCAAGTCAGCTATCTGGATGGAAAAGGAAGGGTCAGTTATATCTAGATAGAGGAGTCTTCCTCAAGTCCTCTGACCACTGACAATGGCTGTGCCTTGCTGCTGAGATTTCCTGACGACTTCCCACCAAGACACCCCTCCAACTTGAGTCTCGTTGCCCAGTGACTAACTCAAAAGTTTATGCCATATGCACTGGTACTGCTCACTCGTCCATCTCACGTTCATCCAACTCTGCCCTCTGTCCTCACTTCTGCTGGCCGACCAATAGCATCATATGGTCCTATGTATGTTGCCTTTTATCTCCTTGGAGACAGAAGCCAAGCTTCATACTATTGTAATCCCCTATTGCATAGAGCCTCTCACCAGACTTTGTTAATTGGATAATGGTCCTTACCAACTAGTTTGTTTCCTCACCCTTGGAAAAAAATCTCTCTTTTATACCAGAGAAAATCCATTTTCTGCTTCATGCCCCATGAGAGGCAGAAATAAGTCTTATCCTGTAGGAGTACTTGATGTTGAATGCAAAGCAAATAAGAAGAACAAGTCTTTTCCTCTGCCGTGGGCATGTATTGCTCCCCTTAAACTGATCAGAAAAACAGACAGAACTGTAAGGACATTTGACTCCCAAACGAGAACCTCCTGTATTTTGTAAGAAGAACGCAGGGCTTCCCGGATGTTTGCATATACCGTTTAGCTGAGGCTAAGTCCTAGCCATCTCTTGAACAACTTTAAGATACAAGGAAGAGGTCAGTGGGCACCAGTGAAAGAGCATTGGTTCAGCAAGGATGGGATCACCTACTTCTAGATCGAGAGTGGAGGACTGGCCTTTGTGGAGTGGTACTTTGAAGAATCCTTTGTGCTCTTGGCTCTAGAGTAAGAGGAAAAAAACGGTGACAAGAATCTTCTTTAAAGCCAGGGCATTGTAAGCTTGCCTTAGACTTCTGAGCTTTCAGAGTGTTTGTTCAGGAGGCAGTTGCCAAGGTTTTACAGCTTGTCTAAAAACATTTGGTCTCCCCTTTAGATCTGCTCGGCTGATATCATTTTTAGTGACTTCCGAGGCAGCATTGTTGCTGAATGAAAGGGCAGTGAATCTTTACTGATGCCCATCAAAACGGGACTTTTGTATCGCACATTTCGCTGTGATTATTTCTCATCTCTTCCTGAGATTCCCTAGAAACCAGCTTGGTCTTGTCAACTGCATAACAAGCACGGGATTTTTATAATCATGGCCTGGTCACAGCAGAGCGGATTTGCATCTTCTAGTGAAATGCAAATTGTCCAGCCTGGAGTTTGGCGACATTGCCTCTCTTGAAAGCAAGGGCACTAAAGTGCTTGGTAGACACAACTGTTTGTTTAGCTTGGTTTCTGTCTTTGATCTCACGTTAGCATACCTTAATGGCAGGTAATGATTGATAATAGAGTATTGTAAAGTTTGGGTCATAAATACTGCTTAACTCATAATAATTCTGAATAATGTACTTTTTATGACTTGGTTTGATGGAAAATTTCCTTGTCAGCTTGGTCTAATTGTCCAAACAAAACCACCCATTACTTGAAGAAATGTATGTCCCTCCTAGACACATTAATTAGGGTCATGGCTGGGCTGCACAAAGGAATATAGTAACACTTCAGTTATCTTTAAATGTAATCTTTGGACAATCTTACTAATGCTAAACTCAGGTTTAATGAGAAGCTTTTGTTTACACTTGCCCTTTGAGGCTGTCGGGCTTCCACTGAGATCTGTGGGGATGGCTGGAGCCACATGTTCATTTACCTCAGAGGCTTCTTGAGTCATCGACTGCAGTGGTTTGAACACTAGAAGTCACAATGGGACATTATCTTTTTCTTAACATAGGGGTTAAGGAGATAGCATATGAAGAGAAAATTAATTAAACATTTAAAAAGTTTTTAAATAATTACTGGGTATCTGAAGTCATCAAATTTCATGTGACAGTGAGATTAGAGCAAAAAGAGTTTGGTAACTCGGTGTTGGCAAGTTTGAGCTCCTTACATAGAGTTATTTACCAGAAGCCTTCTTGCAAGAGCACAGGATCCTAGAATCTAGCCATCACATTTACAGTGGTATCAAGCAAGTAAAACACTCAGGAAAAAAATTAATCAAGAAGGTCAAAGACCCTGCCCTGAACATGTTGAAGGAGAGCGCTTATTGGTTCCCGGCTACTTAGCCCCAAAATAATCACACAGAAACCATATTATTTAAATCACTGCTTGGCCCTTTAGCTTTAGCTTCTTATTGACTAACTCTTATATCTTAATTTAACCCATCTTCATTAATCTGTGCATCACCACCAGGTTATGGCCTACCAGCAAAGTTTCAGCACATCTGTCTCTGGCAGCAGCTCCATGGCTTCTCTTGACTCTGCCTCCTTTCTCCCAGCATTCAGCTTAGTTTTTCCCACCTAGTTTTGTTCCACTATAGCTCTTCTATAGACCCAAAGCAATTCCTTTATTTATTAATGGTAATCACAGCATACAGAGGGAAATCTCACATCATGAACACTGTAAGTCATTCATGTAAGAAGCTGAAGGCAACAATGACTTGAAAGATGCCAATGTTCATTTATTGGAAGAATTAATATCATTAAAATGTCCTAAAGTGATTTCCAAATTCAATGCAATATATCAAAATTCTAATAATATACTCAGAATTTAAAAAACAAAACCCTGACATATATAAAGAACCAGAAAAACATAACCAATAGTCAAAACAATCTTGGGTAGACATAACCAAACTGGATGGATTTATTTAAATACCTGATCTCAGGTTCAGAAGCTATGATAACCTAAACAGAAAAGTACTGTAAAAACAGATATATTAAGCAAAGGCCATAAAAGAAAATCCAGAAAAAAAATCCACATAGCCACTGTCACCTGGCAACTGAGGTGCCCAAGGCACACAGTGGGGAAAAGACAGTCTTCAAATAAACACTGTGAGAAAAACTCAGACCACATGCAAAAGAATGGAATTCGATCTTCATGTTACTAAGGATTCATACTTAACTCGAAATGAATTAAAAGCTTAGATACAAGACGGGGAGAAAGCATAGAGTGGTTTTCTATCATATTGATTTGGTCACAGATTTTTTTAAAAAAATATATAATTTCCCTAAATAATATATTTAATCCATAAAACACAGTCAACGAAAGGAAAAATAAACCAACATGATTCCATCAAACTAAAACCCTTCAGCTTGGTGTAGCAAAGAAAGCAATCAGAAGAATGAATTGGCAACCTATGGGATGAGAGGAAAATCTGCACATCATATATCTGACAAGGGGCTAATACACACACATGTATGCTCACACATACACATATACTCCCTACATGCACACACATGTGCACACATCCCCTACATATATGCACACATGCACATATACTCCCACCTATATGACACACAGAGAGACACATGCAGACACACACATACACCACAAACAACTCAATAGCAAAAATCAAATAATAATTCAAATCTTTTAAGAATGGGCAAAAGATATGAACAGACATTTCTGAAAGAAGACATACAAATGAGCAATAGGTACATGAAAAATCACTCAGCATTTCGAACATCAGGGAAATGCAAATTAAAACCACAATAAATATAACCTCCCCCTTGTTAGAGTGGCTTCTGTCAAAAAGATGAAAGACATAGCAAGAATGTGGAGCACAAGAAACCTTTGTACACCGTTGCTGTGAATGTAAATTTGTATGGCTATTATGGGAAACAGCCTGGGAGTCTACCAAAAATTAAAAATAGAATTACCATATAATCTGATTCTACTTCTGGCACATATCAAAAAGAAATGAAGTCAGGATATTGAAAAGAAATTAGTACTCCCACACTATTGCAGCTTCATCATGATAGCCAAAATCCAAAGCTATATAAGGACTACACAGAGAAATTATAGTGGGTATACACAATGGAATAATAGTCTTCAAAAAGAAGGAAATCTTGTCAGTTGCAATAATATGGCATAAAATTGGGGGATATTATGTTAAGTGAAAGAAGCTAGACACAAAAGAAAAATATTTCATGCTCTCATTTATATGTGGAATCTAAAAATGTCACAGGCAGAAGTAGGGAGTACAATTGATATCAGATCAACTACCTCCTGGGAGTAGAGGAGATATTGGTAGAAGGGTACAATGTTTCAATTAATTAAGAGTAGTAACTTTTGTATACCATGATGACACGGCTAGTAATATTATCCTATACACTTGGAATTTCCTAAAAGAATAGATGGGATGGAGCCCAATGCTGGAGATTGAACACAGGGCCTTGTACACAGGCAAGCAAACACCTTACCACTGGGCTACATCTCCAACCCGTGAGAACTAATGTCAAATGTTCTCAGCACATTCATGTATGTGTGTGCACACACCGGATTTGTGTATGTTGGGTAATGGACATCTTAATAAGCTTGATTTAATCACCCTGCAATGAATACATATGCCAAAGCGTACACTGTACCCAATAAGTACAGTAATAAGAGGGAAGGAAGGAGGGAGGAAGGGAGGAGAAAGGAAGAAAAAAAGAAAAGCCAGGAAATGACTACATGAACCTTTAACAAAATGGTCAGTGTAACACCTCAGGGTTGACTTCAGGGTGTAACTATAATGAATTCAAAACTAGGTCTTTGAAATAGGTGCTTGGCTTAAAGTTTAGAAATTACTCTGTAGTAAGAGGAGCGTGGGGCCCCTTTGTTCTGTCCTGCCCGGCTCTGGCCCGCCTGGCTAGCTTATACCCAAAATAATTACACAGAAACTGTATTCATTTAAACTCTGCCTGGCCCATTAGTTTTAGCCTCTTCTTGGCCAACTCTTACATCTTGATTCAGCCCATTTCTAATAATCTGTATTCACCACGAGGATGTGGCTTACCGGCATGAGTCTAATCAGTGTCCATCTTGGGCCGGAGAAGCATGGCGTCTGCAACACTTCCCTTCCTCCCAGCATTCCATCCTGTCTACTCTGCCTACCTGATTTCTACCCTATCAAAAGGCCAAGGCAGTTTTCTTTATTCAACCAATGAAAGCAATACAAATGAAGAAGCACCTCTTACACCATTACTCGATTCTAGATTTCAAAAAGTATCTATTACTATACCCAATTCAGGAGTTTGGAAACAGTTCTACATTTCATTTAAAGCACAAATTCCCAAGGAAACACACAAGAATCTCACATTGGGAAACAATTTCTTCCTCACAGTTTTGTGTTTCTGGACAATTATCTATAAATGGCTATTTCTTAGATGACATACGTTCATGGTTCCCATGGCTAACAGGCACCAACAATGGTGGATGTCAATGAACAATATTAGTAACTCCTCATATTGCTTGCTGTCTCTTTGGAATCTCACATATTTTAGAAATAGAGTGTTTTTCTTTTTCAAAATTTTTACACTTATTTATTTTGCATACTTATTTATGTGTATATTTGTTTATTTATGTTTACTTGCTGGCACACATCTAGGAATGTGCCCTGGCACACAAATGGAGGTCAAAGGACAACTTGTAGGAGTTAGTTCTCTTCTTCTACCACAGGGGTTCTGGGGATAATTAGGTTTGTGGCAAGTGCCTTGATTCCTGAGCCAATTCACCCACCCCAGGAATAGCCCTAGAAACAGGGTATTTACTGTGGGTTTTAGAATAAAATCTGTTCTTCCTTAACAATTTTGCCATTTAATCCTGACCATTCATACCCTAATTTAGTCTACTTTGGATGGAATTCTTGGATGTTATAAAATAAACAGCAACATTCTTAGAAGTTTGTTTACAAATTTATGCAAATATTTGTGTCTATATGGGCTTTATCTACGTGCTTCTTTCCATTAGAATATAAGATTTTTTATTCTTAAACATTCAAATAATGTCTCATAGAATTGACACACTGGGGGCTTCAGAAGATAACCAAACAGTAGATGGACTGCAGATGCCACTGGGGTCAACGGTCCTCCCTTACAGCTGGAAGTGCTCACGGCTGCTGCAATATACCAACTGGTATTTGTCTAACAAGTTTGTAAATCAAATTAAGGTTATTTGGATTAAAATTGATCTTGTATACCTTTTTAATCATTTTGAAGCAAAACATTTAGGAACTTTATTTTCATGTCTATGTTTTTTATTTCTGAGGGGATCCATTGTGTGTGTCCCCTTATGCCATTTAGAAGATAGATTTAAGCACCCTAGGGATAGTTGGTGGGGACAGTCTCAAACCTGGCTTCATGGTAGAGTCAGTTACCAGAGAAGGAATTGTAAAGACCTTGGTTTTCTAAGGTCCACCTGAGAAAGCTAAATCAGAATCTTGGGATTGATAGTCTGGATCTTTTAGGGACTAAATAGAAATCACCCTGAGTATCCTAACATTTAGATTGGGAACTAGGGAGCCAGGTTTAGGAGCTGTGTTTCTAAAATCACAGTCCAAGAAAGCCACCATGCAGAGTGGCCTGGGGCACTTGTTAAATGTACCCTCACCAGCTCCAGGAAGACCATCTAAAACCACATCCAGAATCTGCAATTGAACTTGACCCATAAAGCACAATCCAACACTACACCCAAAGGTAACCATTATTCCTCCCCTAGACATTTCTTATCTACGTTTTATTTTTTTTTCCTGCTACAGCACTGAAATGGTCACGTCATTGGTGTCATTGTAAACCCTCTCAGATCATTTTACCTCACTGAGATTCGGCTATGCTGTGGTTATATTATACACATCTGAAATTTTCCAAGATACTCACTCACCAAACCTTATCCAATGTCCACTATGAGCCTACTATTTAAATGTCTAGAGTAGCGATGTAGTCATCAGTGAGAAAGAACATTTGCCCTCAGGGAACTTGTAGTGTAATAAGGAAAACCACCCAAACCTAATTATTACAATGCACTGTGGGAAACATGGTAGTAATAAGCACAGGGCTTTAAGGGGATGAACAAGCTTTCCCTCGCTCTCAATGCCTCTGGGCGGAGAGGGAGGCTGAACTTCTAAAGCCCTAGGCTAAAGTCATGCTCAAGGAGCCCTGTAGATTTCCAAACTCGCTCCTTTCCATCCTTTCACATAACTTGGTTTGACTCATCTTCCTTCTTGTTCAGTGCCTCTTCTAAGTACAAAGATTTTAGAATGGCATTCTTTTTCTATCTTACTACTAATCGTTGATTGTGGTAATTCTGTTTCAGTTGATTTATTTTACTTCTAAAGTAAATACTCTAGCAGTAGGCTGTGGGCTTCCGATAGCTGCTGTAACCTAAAAGTTATGTTTTGTACCACCGGCAGTGATACTAAGCTGTGTTCCGTTTTCCTTCTCTCGTGGCTCCACTGAGATGCCAACAGGTTATGAATATATGCAAAAGGCCAGGTTGCAGTAACTTCTCTTACATAAAATAATGTGACAATGCTGAGTGAGGTAACATTGTATCCTCTCATTTGTGTTCTCTCGAAACAATAGGGCAGGGGAAAGGGAATAGGGACATGTCCATCAAAGTTACAAACTTGTAGGTGTAACACAAACAAATTCTAGGGGAGTAACATACAGAGTGAACAAGATTGAACAAATTGGCTTGTGATCATCATTGTACAAGGCAGACACGTACCACGTCATTATTTATCATATATATAATAAAATATATTAAAGTGTTGTAAAGTTTTTTTTTAAATAATCTTTCTTCTTTTAAGACAGTTTACCAAATTATGTTCCAAGACCCAAGTTAGTAAGATGTTTTGGACACTATATTAACAATCAGGCTTCTTTACTCAAGAAGCCCTCTGAGGCTTTAATGTGCCAACAATTGTGACTTTGTAGATCATTGGATGTAGTGATTCTCACACCTGTTTGACCTTGAAAATTAGTTTTGCACAAATATATATATATATATATATATATATATATAGAGAGAGAGAGAGAGAGAGAGAGAGAGAGAGAGAGAGAGAAAGAGAAAGAGAGGGAGAGAGAGTCAATTTTACCTTGGGACATTCAGTTTCGTATGACGAGTGGTGATGCCTACTGTAATAGATAGTTCATGTGTGTCTTAGGGTTTCTACCGCTGTGATAAAACATCACAACCAAAGCAACTTGGGAGGGAAAGGGTTTATTTGGCTTACACTTCTGTATTAGTCATCACTGAAGGAAGTCAGGACAAAAACTCAAATAGGACAGGAACTTGGAGGCAAGAGCTGAGGCAGAGGTCATGGAGGAATCCTGCTTACTCGCTTGTTCTCCATGGCTTGTTCATCCTGATTTCTTATAGAACCCAGGACCACCAAACCAGAGGTGCCCCCACCTACACTGGGCTGGACCCTCGCCCATGAATGACTAATTAAGAAAATGCTCTACAGGCTTGCCTGCAACCACATCTTATAGAGGCATTTTCTCAATTAAGACTCCCTCCTCTCTGATGACTCTAGCTTGTGTCAAGTTGACATAAAACTAGCCAGTGCAATGTGCAAGGCTCCAGCTTAGCTCCTCATCACATGAGGAAAATGCTCTCGAAAGTAAACATCAAAAATGATAGTTTACAACCCACATCTGTATAACTGATTACTTATTCCGTGTGGTGGTAGGACTACTTCATGGCCCACTAAGCTGTACCTGAGACCTACCTAAGCCTTTGTGTCTCCCGGATCTCGATGAGGAAGAACCACCTGGGAATCGTCTCCTGTTTCTTTTTTCAACCTTTGGCTATCGTTACTACCCATCTCTTTTCTATTCTCCACCTGCTCCTTCTGTCTGTGGAGGGGGCGAAAATGCTCAACGGGGAAGAAGACAAAAACAGGCCAAATGGGAACAGACTGGGGAAGAGGGGAAGAATGAAGACAGAGGAGAGGACGGAGGACGCAGGACCTTGAGCATCTTTGGGATGTGATATTTTCCGTGTGGTTGAGTGAGACACGTGTGGCATGCAGAGAACTTTCAACCAGATGCCAAAACTGCGCCAACATTGCAGAGGAGGGTTTGGCAATAATGAGCTTTGCTGGTACCACAAGAACAATAATCTCATTTCAGCAGCTTCCAAGGAAAGCTCTAGCTAAGCAAACGTTTACTCTGTCACGTGCTCCACCACCAGACTGTGCATCTCGGGTCCTGGTTTATGCTCCTGGGAGGAATCAAGCTGTATTTGACTCTTCCTGTGGACGGTCTCATTGTGCTGTTAGTATTGAGAAAAGGGCGGTGAAGGGAAAAAGTGACTCAGAAGCTTAGGAAATTGCTGAAGGGCAAATGGAACACAAGAAGCTGTGGACAGAAATGATCAGGCTTCAAAAGGCAGCCTTTCTGTCGGCCCGTGGGTTAGTATTACGGTCAGATGTGAGTGACAGCGAACCTTGACAACAGTGATTAGCCAACGTGGAATGTTCTTCCTCTCGTGTGTAAAGTGTGGGTAGGTGGGCTGGCTTGACGGAGTGTTCTACACGCCTTCTATATCTTCTGAGTGGTCCTGCCTCTACCACCTACTGCTTTGAAGGGGTAGCATCGGCACACTCGGCAACTGAATGGAGAAATAAGGTTTTAAAGTGAGAGAGATGGGTGCGTGTGTGCAGCTCATCCGTTCCATGACGAGACTATATTCCCATGGCCACGTCTAACTGCAGGAGAGCTGGAAAATGAGGCTTTATTCTGTATATGCAGGTATTCAGTCAAAGCCTGGAGCTCATTTGCTACGAAGGAAAAGACACTGTGTAATGAGAATGGAGGTGTGGTTATATAATTAATCACAAAAATCATTGACCTCTCATTTGATTACAACAGCAAGTCTGGCCATGTGATTTGCTATAGCCAATGAAATACAAGTCAGAGCCTTCACATCCAAGCAACAATTTCCCACTGCCCCTTTCTCCTCTACTGTGAGACTGACAATGTTTCAGTTAGAGGCTTATCAGTCATGCTGGGGTCTGTCAAGAAATGATACGGAGAAGAGCTGTAGCTGGCCAACTAGCAGACATGAAATACAAATGGAAAATAAAGCTTTGGGATTGTATGCCCTTGAGATTTAGGGATCTTTTGTTACAGCAGCATGACCTCTCTCGATGGCTTGCTAAGTACTGTCCCTAAACTACCTGCACCAGCTCATCTGGGAACTTGTGAGGCTGCTAGCTGCTTCGCCGTGCCCCAGACCTATTGAAGTAGGCATGCCAACAGAGCACTGTCTCCTGAAAGGGATTCTCAAAGCATGAGCGCCATTGTCCCTGCTTAAGACTAGTTATCTCTACCGCCAAAGGCTGAGCTATCTGCCGTGTACCAGTAGCAGGACTGCTGTCCTGTGTTTTTATGAGAATAGGGACAAAAGAATCTCATTTAAATAACTATAAGGATGGAATTGGCATCTCCCAAGGTAGCTTATAATTTTTTGAGCAATTGCAAAAAGGATTGCTTGCTTAATGCCTTGTTCAGATAGTCCATTATTGTCATACAGAAATACTATTGGCACTTGTAGCCTGGTTTTATATTCTGCAATATTCTAAATTCATTAATCCTAATGGTTTGGGGGAGTAAAGTCTGTAGGATTTTGTGTAGCTATATAATCATGTTTTCTCCAGACAATTTTGGCTCCCTCCTTTCTAGTTGGGAAACTTTTTCTTTCTTTGCCTAAATGTTCTGGCTAGTAACCCTAGTACCACGAAATCGTGAAAGTGGACTCCTTGTCTTAATCGCGTTACTAGGGGAACGGCTTTACACCTTTCTCCATTTGTTCTGATGTTAGCTGTGAATTTGTCATGCATCTCTTCTAGCAGTGTGGTGACTTGAATAGGTATGGCCCCAAAAGGCTCATGTGTTTGAATGCTTAGTGATAGGGAGTAGCACTATCAGGAGATGTGGCTTGTTGGAGGAAGTGGGTCACTGTGAGGTGGGCTTCGAGGTCTCATATGCTCAAGCTACACCCAGTGTGGCACGTAGTTCACTTACTTCCTGCTGCCTGAGGGTCCAGATGTAGATCTCTCAGCTCCCTTTCTAGCACTATGTCTGTCTTCAGGCTGCCACACTTCCCACCACGATGACAAAGGACTAAACCTCTGAACTGTAAGCCAGCCCTAATTAAATATTTCCTTTATAAGAGTTGTCATGGTCAAATAGATGGAACTAGAAAACACCATCCTGAGTGCAGTAACCCAGACTCAAAAAGATGAAGATGGTATGTACTCATTCATAAGTAGATGCTAGCTATAAACAAAGGATATTGAACCTATAGTTCGTGATCCTAGAGAAGCTAAGTAACAAGATGAACCCTAAGACTAAGAAAAACATATATAGATCCACCTGGAAAGTCAAAATAGACAAAATCGACTGACAAAATTGGTAACATAAGGGTGGGGAAAGAAGGGAGGGTAGAAGGGGAAGAGGAGGGAAAAAAGGGAGAGGCGAGGAGAACTTGAGGGAACAGGATAGTTGAGATGGAGGAAGGACAGAGAAGACTTTATCTCTAGGGGAATACACTACAGCTACAGAAGCTGTGTGTTACATCGTTTTATTCCAGAGATGAGATCAGAAGAACTAAGAGATAAAGCAGATGTTTCCATATCACGGAAGCCATAGCAGTAGAACAACATGCTAAAACTCTGTTTTTCATTTATTTGATCTTAGGAGGTCCTATAATGCAGTTAGAATACAAGCAAAATATCTGAACAGCACATCTACATTGCCAAAGCAGACTGCCTATTTTAGATGGTCTGTGTATGATATCCCCCACATGCTAACACCTTGTGACAGTTGAATCACCCTAGAACATTCCACACACAGCCAACTAATCTAACTACTCAAACACCACTCAGCTTAATACTTCCCACATCTTCCTGAGAAGAAGTCCTGAGTCTGGTACCAGACATCATCATAATATGGCTCTGCAGAGCCCTAAAGAAGCAAAAGATGCAGGGGAGGTGGTGGAGCACGCCTTTAATCCCAGCACTTGGGAGGTAGAGGCAGGTGGATCTCTGTGAGTTTGAGACCAGCCTGGTCTACAAGAGCTAGTTCCAGGACAGGCTCCAAAGCTATGGAGAAACCCTGTCTCGAAAAACCAAAAACAAAAAATAAAAAAAGAAGCGAAAGACACATTCTCACATGAACTCTATGGTATGGGTTTTTGCTCCCCGTCAGACCATTGTTTGGATTACTCTGATTATTGAAAGAATTACATGTTCCAGCAGGCATGTTGATATTATAAAATGACAACACAGCTCCAAAATTCATGTCTAAGAAGAGTACAACAAGAATCATGAAGAAATGTCAGTGTTTTAAGAAATCTTGGGATTTATGTGTTGGCTGTTTTCAAAGCTATCCTTGGCCACACCTGCTTTCTCCTTCATCCATGGGTCCCACTGTTTCATGACTCCAGTTTAGTTGATTACAGACATTAGAATGAAGACATTCTGGGGTATTTTTCACATATAGCTTTATGTCATCATTGAAAGTTTAACAGTGTGAATATGCCTAGCCCCTCCCTTAGATATTTGTTGAAATATGCCTTCCATGGGACTGTAAAATGAAAACAGCCCAAACCAGGGCATGCGGTAGAGGTGGTACCTCCTTATTCCAGGCAACTGACTGTATTTCCCTCTTTGCTATGCTTTTCCGAGAACTTCAGGTCTCAAATAAAATATCAAATAAGCCTAATGAGGCAGGTATTTAGCTTGAATCGGCAATATTCTACAGGCGTTTACCTCACAGTGTGAACTGAGCAAGGCTCCCCTTGTGTGAGAGAGCAGACCCCTCATTTGCTGTCCTACATTGGATAGTTGCTATATTTAAAAGAACAAACATGACTTCCCTAGGACATCACTTTTAGTATGCCATGGTCAGTTCTCAAGCTAAAGCTTTCCTATTAGTCATCTGACATTTTCCTTGGAGCCCACACGGAAATCCCACTGTCTCCTTTGTATGGAATCCCACATGTAAAACGCCACCACATCAAAGAAGCCAATTGTCCTGAACTCTACAGGAGAGAATTACAGAGCATAGTTCTAGGTCTGTCCGGTGGGCAGATAACTCAAACATCCAAGCCCTGTGTCACATCAGGACAGTTGCGGGGTCCAGAGCAAGTCATATCCCCCAACATTTTCTAAAAACATAATCAGACTCAGATGAATGCCAAGGGCGATAATGAAGGGAGGCAAAACCCAGAACACGTCGCACCCATCACAATGTTGATGAGGAGACAGAGACTCCTGTGCCCTCCCATTAACATCGAGTCCTTGGTCTTTATGGTAAAGTGTAAAAGACTATTTGAGGGTCCTTCTTTCCCAGCAAACAAGCAGAATGTCTCTGAACTATTTCTGGAGATGATTAAAACAAAACAAAGGCAAGCGGCATCCTTAAACCTCTTCCTGCCTCGGTTTATTTTGAAACAAGAAACATACCCCTCCCTTGGCTGTGTCAGGATCTATTCACAGAAGTTTTTGAGCTACTGTGCTGAGGAATTTCCTCACAGAATTCCAAGCTGAGAGGTCCCTGAGGCTTCTGTTACCAGAGTGGCTTACCACTGTGACCTCCCAAGCTAGTGAAATCAAGATGTGGAGTAGAACTACCTACACCTGGCCATCCTAAACGTTCCGCCCCTGTGCCTGCCCTTTTCCATCCCCGGGTGCCTAGATCTAGACCTCTATTCTGGATGGGTGTAGCTACTCATGAGTGCACCCTAGGCTAGTAGCCAAGGCTGTGTAACTGTGGTGGCCTCAAGGGACATTGCTTTCTGCATTTCACCAGGATTAGTTAAATACCAGTTACAGATTTTTCACAAAGGTAGATAGTTTTCTCTTTTATAATTTTCATACTCATTGTGAAAACATTTACAACACTCCAAAGCCACAAAGGTAGAAGTATTTCAAAAAGCTAAAAGCACGCCCCCCACCACCACCACCCCAGCTCCACAAACCCAATCACATCCTAATGGAATCTGATCCATCCCTTTCCTGGCCCTAAGCTGGTTGCAGATGGCATTCCTGTAGGGCCAAGAACTGTGTCCTATGACCCAGTTAAGCGCCTCCACCTCTGCTAAAGAAACTGCTTGCCTCCATTTCTACAATGCTTCTGCTGTGGAAAGAAAGTGACACCTATGTCGTCTGTCCCCTGCAAGACACCTGTCTGTCATCTCCCCCACCTTTGTGCAGCCTTTGCTTCTCCTAAGGATGCCCTGTCTCAGGCTGTCCTGAGGTGTGTCTCCTTCAGCCAGCCATTTCCTTTCTCCTTTTCTCTTGCAGCCTTCCTGGGCTCTTTGTTTCTCATGCGTTGGTCCCTCTGAATGGTTATTTCCCTTCAAAATGGTCATTTGAAATATTTTGTCATCTTCTTCTTTAAATCATTTTTCTTATTCAAAATTAGGCATTTGTCTTTGTTAACCAAAGACTGATAAACAAAAGAAAGCTTCCAGACAGTAATTTTCTTTTAATTCTACATTATGATCTCTAGAGTCTAATTTATTTCCTAAGTTTTATTCTGAAAAATTTCACTTCTACTAAGAAGTTGCCAAAATGGTATAAGAAAAAAATATAGCTTTCACCTTTGTGCATCAACTATAAACAGTTTGCTGTGCTTGATATCTTTTTAATATATACTCATTATGTTTCCTTACTGAGTGATTGAAGAGAAAGTTGTAGATATTATAAGCCCTCATTCTTAGATACTTCTGTGTATCTTTTAAGAACAAAAATACTCTTTTTCACAACCACAATACATCTATCACATGCAAAAACCTAAACAGAGGCATCACACCACATTCTAGTGACCCAACCTTTGGGGGTCCCTACTTGGTATTCGGAGGAAGAATTTATATGTGGGTTTCATGCACATCACATAATTTAGGTTTCGTTACAGGTTCACCAAAATGAGTATCAATAGAATATAGTGGACTTATTACAATGCTTTTTTAATTCTTCAATTTGTGTCACCTACAGAAAATATCAAACCTGTCTATCAACCAAAGGAGTCTGGCCAGCAAACTGTATTTTCTGCTAAAGTCACTGAAGCAGTGCTGGGATGCCCCATTTGCAAATAGCTTGTAGAAATGTGACATGATTTTTTTTAAATATATAAATTGCTTTTGTGAGGACTCTCATGTTTAGGGTCATAATCTGCCTGGCGTCTTTCAAGAATGCATATATCAGCCAATCCACTCACAGCAAGGACAAGGTGATGTCAACATGGGGCTGAGAGCTCTGCTGTGTTTTAAAGGGAGAGATGTGTGCTTCTACATATGTCAACAAGCAAGAGAACAATGCGCAACATTGCTGGTGTAAGAGCATCTGTATCCGTGCATCCCAAGCAAGCATCTCTCCTGACAACTACCGAAGCCCAAGGTTGAATTTGAGATTGATTTCACCAATGCTAATGGAACAAACCAAAAAGCAAAAAGAAAAAAAAAGGGAATCTTTTCTGGTGACCCACCAAACCTAAATCAATGTCTCTGAAATTTGTTCCTTTCCTGGTTCGGTTGTTTTCCTGCGACATGAAGAGGACATCCAGACTGTTGCCAAAAGGGATTTGTCCTTTTTATCTAGTCGGGAGAGTGCTTCCGCTATTTGCATTTCTGAATTGCTTAGCTGCCCAAGCATGCTCGGTGTGTGCTGTTTGAAATGTGTCACCGAGGCACGTGACTGCTGTTCTCAAGCTGATGTTGGACTTTCTCCAACAAATATGGATTATGTTAAAGTCGGTTCTGAATTGACGAGGATATGTTAATAACTCCCAGATGGGCATCTCTGTGCTCTCCAGCAGGGAAATGCAAGCAGTCTATGGCAGGAGCAAGTGTTTGGCAGGTCCATCATTCCGTCATTAAAGGCCACATTATTACTTACAACGGTGCTTGCATGACAATGGCTGCTGAGATGAGCTCAGCCTCACAGTAATGAGCACCAGAAACTGGCTTTTAGGTAGATTGTTTTCCAGGTATTAATAAAAAAGATTTTGTATGAAATGCTCCTCTTCCTATTACCGAATAAGACGTTAGGAATAACTCCAAGGGGCAGCAGTGGAGGTGCGCTTGGAGACTGGCATAGACTAAGATGTGTTCACGGTGCAGCCACACAGTCCTTGCTCAACAGAGAAACTCTGCCTATGTCTGTCCTGAGTCTGTGTGCTTTGATGTCCCATCCCTGTGCTAGCAAGTTTTGTTGAAGCCATTATTCGCGTTATAGTTGTTAACACTGGGGCTATAGTGATCGGTTTGGTTTTTTTTTTTTTTTTTTTTTATTAGATGATATACCTTCTTTGTCCTTGGTTCTTAACCTATGGAGTATAATTTTTTCCTTACATTGGTTTTATAAAAAATGAGAAGATATATATCTTCTGTAATCATATTTCTAGACCAGAAGGCAACTGAATATATTTGCTATTGAATTTCAATATGACCAGGTACTTAGGAGTACACAGTCCTTGGACTCTGTGCTTACTCCAGTTAATTATGATGAAGGTGGATATTAAGATGAAAGGGAATGCTTCGGTAGAGAAAACAATCACTTCGGTGATTATGAATAGATGTACCTTATTTTAGCAGATGGATAAAATACAGCAAAGTTTCTGTTTGCAAAGCAAATGCTGCATGCTCATGGTTTTCATCTAGAAGGCAAAACAATCTTGCATCCCTATATATACGTTGCAGTGAGAGAGTCCCTGAGGATGATAGATGTAATTGAAAACACTCAGCTGCAGATGATACACGTTCCCCTTTGTTATAAGTCCCTCTCCAAAACAATCCAGCCACAAAGAGGGCCCCCACTGTACTGCCAGGTAACTGGATTTTACAGTGTCATTTCATCTACATAAGCCTAGCTGTATGTTTTCTTTCTCTCCCCCCATTGGTACCAGCAACTCAAAGGAACTTAAAAGTATAAAGCCACATTTACCGATAACATTATGATGAGCCATTTAGGATTTAGATTTTTCAGAAGGCAGCGGCACTAAATGCCATGGAATCCCAGCATGCATTCAGACATTTTTAGTGCCAACAGTCAGGATTTAAAAATATATTATTTTAAGTCATTTCAAAATATCAAAAGATCAGCAAAAGATTTCCTAGCACTCTTCCTTGAGGCCTTCCTGAAGAGGGTATGGGCCCCCAAGTGTTAACTGTTTGGATGTGCTAGGAAGGCAGGGGAAAGGACATTCGGCTCATTACCTGGGTTTGGTAACACAGGCCTACAGTCTCGGCATGCAGATGTGAAAGCAGGAAGATTGTCACAAATTCCTTGTTAGCCTGAGCTACACAGTTACAGGTCAGCCTTGAGGCTGCATTATAAGGCCTCTCTCAAAACAGAAAAACAAACAAACAAACAAAACAAAGCAAAGGGGCTGGAGGAGAAAAGGAGGGAGAGAAAGAGAGAGAAAATCTGGCTCACAAGGACTTACTGCAGGCTACGGATGTGGTCTCCCACTGTAGCTGTCCTCAGATCTCTAAGGGAAGGCTTTCTACCAAGGCTGAAAGGAAACCTCCCGGCCCTTTATAAACACACCATGTTATGTTATGGCTCCTTATGTGTTAAGTATTGCGAAGGACCTGTAGCCTGGCCTCGGAAGCTGCTTGTTTATTGATAATACTTTCATCTCCTCTTTACATTCTTGAGTGCAAACGACTGCCCAGTAGTTTTGGTGCCACTAACCCCAGTGACTGTGCTGGAGCAACAAAAGGAGAGAGCTTCTTATGTTCAAAAGATGCCATCATTGTTGTCAACACCTAGTATTTCTTAAGTCTCCAAAACGTACTTCTGTCCCATGAATATTGCATCAAAGAGGTTCAGTTAAAGTATTTGTGTCTGAGAACGTTGGGGAGTTAGCTAGCAGGTGTAACAGAAACGGAAGGCCCTGTACTTAGTGACCGTTAGGTTGCAACTTTCAGAGATGCCATGAGACCCGGATTAGCCAGGCAAATGCCACTGTTCGTTGTCACTAGGAATTAATAAGCCAACCTCAGAGTGTTAGCTACTCTGTAAAGCTCACCAAATTGACTCTCTGGTATTTGGGAGGAGCCTGCACTTCTGGGGGCGTTGTCTCTCCAATACCGCTTGGAAGGAACATTCTGGGATGAAGAATTTGGTGTATGGCAGGAACTGTGCCTATATTAGAGCCGTCTGTAGCTGACTATAAACACACAGCATCCCAGGCCCGCGCAGGGATCTTGCCATGCCGAGGGATCCCGCTTGCAAAGTGGACAATGCAACTGATTGTGCATTGTGCGGTCCAGCCTTCTGACACTCTGTTCAATGTTATGTCACCTTGGCAGAACACACCCCAGACAACACTAGAGGATAGAAAGGGGGAAGGGTTAAAGGGACTCCCCTTTATGCAAAGGCACCAAGACAGCCTTAAGCCCAGTGACTTGGGGCTTTTATTTCACCTTTCCCACCCTTTACTACACAGCACACTAGTTTGCTCATAATGACTCTCAACTTTCTGGGCTGTTTAAAATAGGCTTAGAAGAGCAATTGAAAGTAATATGGGCTTTTTAATATTGTCACACTTAATGCTACACAAAACCTTTGTTTCCTAAGGTTTATTGCGCTGGTGTCTTAGATTTCCTGCTGTATGACCAGGAAGATTATGGTGGCTCAGGTCTTAAGTATACTCTGGGGAAGCATTTTGTATTTTTGCTATAAACAGTCTTTCTAAAACAACATGATTGCATAACTATCAATGTTTATATTGCATTATATGTCTCCCAAAGTTTACTATGCATAGCGAAGAGCATGGTAACCAAAGGAAGCGGTGTAGTCTATGAAATTATTCAAGTGACTCCATCTCACTCCTTATTTCATCAGCCGGATATTCATGCTCTGTTATTATCTTGTGGTATTGCACTGCTGTGCACGTGAGCTTCTAGAAGCCAACCATTTACAATACGCATATGCCTTATTTTAAAATAAGACTTGTAACAGAACTGAAAGACTTTTAAATGGAAGTAATGATGCAAGTGGAGAGCTTTTCAAATGTCTGGTTTTTCACAAATGAACAATTTGATTGAGAGGACCAGTGTTCAGCATCATAGCAAAGCTAGGTTTTCATATTAAGTAATTTCTCTGACTTGGTGAAAGAAACCAAATGATTAATTCTACCACTGAACGTGCATTTTTTGGTAGCTGTTGAATTGTTTTCACAAGTACACGGCAACATGGAGCCCCGATAAAGGACAGCGCTGAGATCTCCTTGTGCTGCAATCCTGTTCCAACTCCTGGGGAAATGCAACAAATGGCGAAATCCCATTTCTTTATGCAGACAACTTAATGAGCAATTCCTTCAGAATATATAAGGGAAGAAGACCAGACCTAACACTACGGATCCCCCAGACTCACTTTTCCTTCCATATGTGAATAGTGAGTTTCATTATGTTCAAAATCATAGCCTGGGCAAGGCAAACAGTGAGATCCATCCCATCCAAGTAAGTGAAAGATTATCTTCTTCCAGCAACAGAAATGAGAGGGATTGGGCTCACCTTTGAATCCCTCCCAGTTTCACTCAGATCGAACACGACATCTGGGTAATCTGCAATCTGCCAGGGGCATTGTTAGCATGTTACCCCTCCAGGGTAGGATTTTAACCAGGCCGCCAGGAGCTGTGTGTTTGGCTACTTGGCCACGTTAGGCCTACAGAACCCCCGCTATTACCCTGGTGAAACCTGTGCTAGGGCCCCTGGTGACACGATGAAGGTATTAGGTCAGATGAGTTACATTAAGTGGCAAGTGATAAATTCAAGATGACAATTTGAAACAGCAGTGTTTCTTCTAAGTAATTAATTCCAGTGGTGCCTGGGGCGGTGTGTGGTTGCCGCCACTGGTGTGGCAAAGCTGCGTAGCTAATGAGAAAACATTACAGTGAGGATTAGGGGCCTGTGCATTCTGGCAGGCTGAGGTCACTATGATTAGGAAATATTAATGCAGAGCGACTGTGATAAACCATACACACCCAGGAAAGTTAATTTTTATTTTATTAACGCAGGAACTGTTGACCACTTTACAATGTGGTGGCTCTCTAAGTGAGCTAGGGAGAGAACTGACACATTCCTCTTTGGGTCTCTGACAGCCCCTAAAGCCTGCGGGAGATGGTGACAGAAGGGCCTGCCACAGCCAAGGTCCTGCTCTTCTCATCTGTGGACACGGTGTCTTTGGCACACACAGAAGGCACAGAATGAGGGGCCGATTTTATTTCCTAAACATGACTTCACCAAGACCTTTTTTAGGCACTCGTCTCCTCTGTATTAGAAATAACTGTGAAATAATTGGAGCATGATATTGTCAAGAAAGGGGCAGGCTTTCTCTTGCTACAGCTGTCCTTCGGGGGGGAGGAGCAGGTCACCTTTGACTCACCAGTGCTATCAAGGTGCTATAAGACTTGCTCACCTCCATTCTCATCGCCAAACACCCCGTTCAGCTGGAAGCAGAAGGAACTTGAGGCCAGATGGGTGGGATCTGGGACAAATTCAGACCGTCAGGAGGAGTGTGTTTGAGCCTGGAACTCAGCGCCCGGTCCATTTCATCTGGTGCTCACCTGGATGTCTCGCTGGGAAGGGAACAGAGCCAATCACCCAAACTGTTTCCCATAAAACTCTCAAAGAAGGCTGTCCAGGGACTCCAGCGCTCACAGCCGTACGCATGCACACATATACACACACTCACAGAACTAAGAGAGTTGGCTCATCTCTAGTAGAAGACTTTTAGTTTGAGCAACTACAGATGTCTTATGGTGTATTAGATATGTTGCCTATAAAATACCTACTAAACACTTTCCCCTTGGCACTGAAAGATGAACCGCTTCTAGCTATAAGACCATACCCTTATCTCTTGCTATAAATTGGCTGTGGTGTTGGGCACTCAGCTTCAATATGTGCTCTATCTGAAGGTATACGTGTGAGTGAAGGCAGGTGAGTAGAAAAGCCATTAGCAACACGTGTTCTTTGAAATCTTGAAGGGCTACCAAGTACATCTTTGTACCCCCAGCTTCCTATGTTATTAAGAAGCCAATCACATCGCAGAGAAAATATAAAAAGCCTTGAGTCTGACCTTCTTTTCTTCTTTTTCTTTCTCCACAGAATGCATGAGTTTGATTCTGCATCAGCGCCCCCAGCTCCAGTTTCTAGAATAGGAGAAATAATTAGTAGAACTTCTGGGAGGCTCAATCTCCACCAAGTAACAATTTAAAAAAAATCACCCACAGTTTTATATTTACATCCAAATACATGAAATTCTTGGCATCTTTGCATATGGGGGAAAACTTAGAAAAAGTCAGTAACAAACCCATCTTTTTTCTTACATATTTTGAGGTGATGGTTCATCAAAACACCAAGGAATTGCTTCAAAACTCCTTTCCAATGTCATCAAGTACATAAGAGGCTTGTAAGTGAGAGGTGACTGCATCAGCAAGGGAGAAGAAGGTAGCATTCAAGTTTGCCTGTTTGACCATCACAGCAGTCAACAGTAACTTAATCCAAATGAGTAGACACAAATGACTTGTGTCTTTATAGACATAAATAGTGTGTGTGCAGGATATTTGACCACACTGTGACCCTCGAGTTTGTGTTAATTAAATAAAACCTTAGGTGAAGAGGCAGAGTCGCACACACACACACAATCACAGGGTAGCAGGAGGCCAAGGAGCTGTGTTTCATGAAGTGAAGGCCCAGGCACCACTCCTTGTGCTGAAACATTACTTTCTAGGTAAGGGTTAGCAATTCTTTTTCTCCAAAAGTCCATATAGAAATATCTTGGGCATTTATGAATCATATGGGTTTTGATTTAATTATTCAGCTCTATACCAGAACATAAAAGTAGCCATAAGCACTGCAAAAATGCATGTAGCTATGTTCCAATAAAACTTTATTAACACTGAGGTTTGAAATTCACATCATTTTCATGGGTCACAGAGTGTTCTTTTCAGGTTTAAACACTTAAATATTTTAACACTTAGCCCAATAGGCCATATGAAAACCGGGGAATGAAAAGGAAAAGGGGAAAGAAAATCAGGGGATGGGCTGCATTTGGTCCATGGATCGTCATTAATAACCCTTGCTGCAAAGGGTTCTTCTGATCTGCAAGATCAAACCATTGCCATCCAACTCACTTCCTACCCCCAAGAAATGGAGAAATGTAAGGAAAATGTCAATCACCTTAGGAAGACTCAATTGACTTACATCACTCCACTCATTTTCTATTGACTAGCAATGGAGTTGCACAGCCATAGTTAGCAGCAAGGGACCCTGAGGCACATAGTTCCTGGGTAAGTTGATGTGTGCTCAGCTAAATTTCAAGGGAATTCTAGCCCTCAAGACCAGGTGACAGGAAGGTGGAGGTGAACAATAGGAATCATTTTTTCTTCTTGAGTTTGAGTTCTAGGTGGACAGAGAATTTAGCATATACAACATATACCTACATATGTATATATTCATATACAGAAAGTTTAGCATATGCAATATACGTATACATTCCTATTTTATTATTAGCTAAATGGACACTATCATCTCAAAGGATCACATGTAACACTAATATATACATATATTATATACATATAATATATAACATATACAGAGAGTTTAGCATACATATCACTACCATAAGCATGATGATAGAGGTATGTATAAAAGAATAGCTCTGTGTTGGGGTTGGTGAGAAAGTAGGCCAAGAGGTGTCAGTCCAGATCCAAGAAGAAAAATAGTCTTATCTTTCTTCCCAAGAATAGAATATGATTTTGAGTAGAGATACATCCTGTTCTGTATTCATGAGATATAACTGTTGTTATGGCAGTCATGTCAGATATGTGCATGTGTGCGTGTGTGTGTGTGTGTGTGTGCGCGTGCGCATGCACTCATGTATCAGGACTGGGGCACTGCTACACTCTTTCCCCCAGGAATCTGTTTTACATCTGTATTTTGTATTATGACTGTTTGTATACCTTGACTCAAGCACTCCCAACCACAAGGACCATTTACAACTAATTTTAAAAGAAATCACTGTATACAGAAAACCCTTAAAACACATGTGTATACACACACACACACACACACACACACACCCCAATTCCATCATGGGGTTCTTCTAAATAAGCAGTCAAGTGAAAGGTCAAATTGAAGTCCTCTTAATTTTGCAGATTAAAATGAAAGCTATTGCTATAAGAAAATACTTAGTTTATATTTTCTCTGAACACAACCTGTGTTTGCATATTGGGTTTAGGCATCATAGACACCCCAAAAGCATTAAAAGTATGAAACAGAAGGCTTAGAGAACACATAAACAGGGAGAGATGACAGGCATTTTTGTAGCCGTTGAAAGCTGGGGATAATTATACCATTGTCTCTCACTCTGTTCCCATGTGGACTTGCTTAAATGTCACTGGAAACAGTAACTTCTCACTCTTTCCTTCCTGGGAAACCTTATCCAACCTGAGCTCAGACATCATGATAGCGTGCTTCAGCCCAGAGCGCAGGCCCCTGGGGAATTCATATTCAGGCATCACGGGTCGTTGACCTGGCTATTGTTGTTTGTGATACTTACTGGTAAAGTTTCTCAATCAATACAACATCAGCCCACTGAGCTCCAGGGACTAGAAAGCTGCGGCAGCGTACTTAATCTTGGAGCCAGCCTGTGCTCTCTGCTCCGCGGCTAAACTGGGTAGTTGGCCTACTTGATGCGGCATTATTGCTGCTGGGGTCAGATGGGAGCAGTTCGGCAAGGGCTGATGAATGGCTGTTGGTGGCGAAGCACCTCTCCCGCCCACCCGGGGACATCCATGATAGACGACAACCGTGCCTGCACAAAAATCCTTGTCGCTTGTCTGTGAGGCTTCTGGGCTGGAGGGGTGGAGGGACTGGCCCCGCGACGGGAGCAAGCTCTCAAGGCAGCAGGGCACCGTTGCAACCAAGCTCACTCGAAGAGGCGGATCTCCACACCTGTCCCATGTCATTACTGTGTCCGTTCTCTTTCCATCTTTGCTTGAGCAAGACTTCCAGGCAGTAGGGAAAAGATAAATGGGAAATTATCTTAATTCTATTAAGATGGGCCGTCAATGTCTTCATCATTGAAGGAGTAATTATTCAGAATGTTAACTGTGAACATAGCAGTGTAACACCCACTAATGTGGAGGAGAAATTAATATGTAAATAATTGTGGAACATAATAGTGGGATAGCCTCCGTTATTGTTAAGAATAATAACACTACAGAAGCCTGGAAAATTCTTTTAAAAATAGATGCCTTGCAAAAAGTGTCAGGGCATTATTTATCGAGCTATTTCCTGTTCTGTACAATCCTTTTTTTAGTAATCAGACAAAGGAAAATAAAAATGCTTGGCATGACCTAAATATTCTGTCTGTTATAAATGAAGGCAGGGCTCTCTATAAGTAAACAGACCACAGAGTGTTGTCAAGGAAGTAATCAAAGGTGTAAATGTTAGGCTCAGACAGATTCCCCACAAAATCAGAAGGCTTCGTTAAATATTTAATCACATAAAGAATAACAAGGAGGAGAGAGTGGTGAAGGGATTTCCAGGGGCGTGGTCAGCTGTGTGGCAAAGAAAGTACCATGGGTGGATGTATTTTTCAAGAACTATAGACCTCCACCTCTGCATCTCAGAGCCTACTGTGAAGTTGACAGTGTTTAAGGACATATTTTCTGGACCTGAGACAACTGATGCCCTGTCTTCCCAAGGTTGACAATTAAATTATGTTAGTGATGTTAGACTATTGCTGTCTAGTCTGAATGCTACAATTGTTTTCCAAATATTTAAGTTAAAAATCAACCCATCATGTGTGTGTGAATATATATATGGGGGTCATGTATTTGTGTAGATATATGAGCACATGTGTGTGCATGGGTGTGGAGGCCAGAAGTCAACCTTAGGTTTATTTTCTCAGGAAATTATCTCGTTTCCTGAGACGGTTTCTTTCATTAGAACTTGGAACTCTCTGATGAGAGTAGCCAGTGGACCACAGGCACTGCCTAGCTCTGCCTCTCCAGCGCCATGATTACAAGAGCACACAGCTGTTCCCAGCTTTTAACAAGGGCACTAGGGACAGACCTCAGGTCTCCGTGCTTGCAAGATGTGTATTTCACCGGTTGTATTATTTCCCTAGTCCCTTTTAACCATACATGTTTGCATGACTGCTAACCCTCACACACTTGTAAGGAAAAGAGTGTTTCTGTTTCCAATGGCTGAAGCCATCTCTATGCACTCCAAACCCATTGTGTAGCCAGGGCAGGATGGGACCAGGGGACAACTCATTACGTCTACGTTGTTAGACCTAGCCTGAATAAACAATTTCCATTGATGATTTAAGGATGGCAGATTTTGACTTTCCACTCTTATCCTGTGCCTCTGAGTGGGTTTAGCGAGGTGTCTAATGGTAGGGAGAAAGGGCTCCTGGGATTGATGGCAGATTCCTGTCATTGTCCTAGCCTCTAGATCCTGAGAAATAGATAGTCTGTATTCTATAGCCTCCCAGTGTCTGTGGCAGCAGGTACTGACTTTGGTTGCTGATAAATCTGTGATCTGCTCTCTTGACTCTATGTCTGAGTTGTCTCCACATCAGTTTTTACAGACATGCATGCCCTGGAGTCTGACTAGGGTTCCTACGTATTTCAGTCAAGGACTCTGCTATATATCACACTCAGAGCTCCTCTGTTTCCAGTATGGGGATCCTTCAGGTGGGATTAGTAAAAATGGTTCAGGCCAACCTTGGCTCACAAGTGCTCTGGTGGACTTTCCCACACTGCACCGCACGGACTCATCTGATTTCTTTGCTTGGCCTTGCAGCAGCTCTCTGGTGGCGGTGGAGGCCTTCTGTGAAGAGATCTCTTTCCAGACTCCAGAAGAAGCTGACACACACCCTTCCCTACCCCTACTTGGCGCGCCTCTTTCCTCCAGGATTTCAGCACAATCAGGGGTACAGGAGGTATATTTCTTACCCCTTTGCTTCTACGGTTTCTCTTAAGACGCCCTCAAGGCCTAAAAGAGGAGAACTCATTGCTGCCTTTTACAGGCATGGAACTTCGCCTTTGTTCGAGTTTTTCCTCCTACCCATGTGTTATCTCTCTTCTCTTCTCCCTGCATCTATAGCAAAGAAACTATTGCTGAGAAAAAGACATCTTAAGTGAGAAAGGACTAATAAACAACAGTTTTTTAAAATATTCCTACTCTTTATCCCAGTGTTTCCCTTCTCACCACAATGCTCATCAACTTTCTTCCTGTTTTTTTGGTGATGCCCAGGCAAGTCAACATTGGAGCCTGAGTCTCGGGCTCCTTTGATACAGTATTTGGCATGATGTGAGGTCTGATTGCTTGACTGGTACCCCCTCCTCATACAAAGGTAGGTAGGTACACATGCTAGAAACTGAGTGTGACCTTCCTTGGAAAGAGGAGTGTGGTGGTTTATGTAAGAAATGTCCCTCATAGGCTCACGGAACTGGTACTGTTCTGGGAACTCACGGAACCTGCAGCAGGTAGAACCTTGCTGGAGAAGTGTCACTGGGCTTTGAGGGTTTGTTGTCTTGCCACACTTCCTTTCACACACACACACACGCACGCACACACGCACACACACACCCTGTGCTGAACAGAAGTGTGATTAGCAAGCTTCTTGCTCCTTCCGCCTGCTGCCACGCCAGCCCTGTCATGATGGACTATAGCTCTCTGGAACTGGAAGCCCAAATAAATGCTTCCTTCTAGAAGTCACTTTTGCTCACAGTGTCTTACCACGGCAACAGAAAAGTAGCGTGTACTAGGATCTTGGCCATTAAAAATCCCAAGATGAGGTCATTGTGGTCTTTCCAGGGGGACCAAGGAAGAGATAGATGAAGAAGATAAAGGCCAGACTCACAGCGAATGACCATCAGTCAGGAAATGACAGCCACCACCAGAAGCAGGACAGAGAATGATTGTCAGCACAGCTTCTGGAGAGACTGTGGCACTGCGCAAGAGTATATTTATTTTGGTACAAGTCACCCAGTTTATGCTGGTCACCTGGTACTACCACCCTAGTAAAAGAACACATGGAGTGATGCTAAATTATCACCATAATTCTTTGCTTGTGAACTTTCTACATATCTTTTCTTTTTTATTGATTTTATTGAGCTAACATTTTCTCTGCTCCCCTTTCTGCCTCTCCCCTCCCATTCAGCTCTCTCCCATGGTCCCCATGCTCCCAATTTACTCAAGAGATCTTGTCTTTTTCTACTTCCCATGTAGATTAGATCCATGTATGTCTCTCTTACGATCCTCATTGTTGCCTAGGTTCTCTGGGATTGTGATTTGTGGGCTGGTTTTCCTTGTTTTATATTTAAAAGCCACTTATGAGTCAGTGCATATGCTAATTATCTTTCTGGGTGTGGGTTTCCTCACTCAATATGATGTTTTCTAGCTCTATCCATTTCCTGCACATTTCAAGATGCCATTATTTTTCTCTGCTGTGTAGTACTCCATTGTGTAAATATACCACATTTTCCTTATTCATTCTTCAGTCAAGGGGCATTTAGGTTGTTTCCAGGTTCTGGCTATGACAAACAATGCTGCTATAAACATAGTTGAGCACATGTACAATTAAGCATCCTTTGGGTATATACCTAAAAGTGGTATTGCTGGGTCTTGAGGAAGGTTGTTTCCTAATTTTCTAAGAACTTGCCACACTGACATCCAAAGGGGCTGTACCAGCTTGCACTCCCACCATCAATGCAGGAGTGTTCCCTTTACCCACAACCTCTCCAGGATAAGTTGTCCTCAGTGTTTTTGATCTTGGCCATTCTTACAGGTGTAAGATGGAATCTCAGAGTTGTTTTGATTTGCATTCCTCTGATGACTAAGGATCTACATATCATTTCTGACTGGTTTGTGTGTATTATTCTCCAGTTGACTCCCTGTGCTGCTTGTGCTTTCTCAGAAAAGTCTCACTTAATTTTGTAAACATTTATTGAGCACAAAGTAGATGTGCCAGGAGGCAAAGATAAGTAAGATGCAGTCCTTTCCCTTCAAGAGAGTGTGCACCATGCCTGTTTGTGTGAACAGATAGAAACGTGTCTTTCAGCTTACCCTGAAATCGGGAGTCCAGAAAGGGCTCTGATTAGGCCTCTATTGCAATACAAAAGAATAATTTCCATACAAATTTGAACTAAGACATTCCAATGGTTTTTTTATGCCAGTCCCATTTTCAATCTTTCTTCCCAGAACTGTCAAATTATTCCCTGTTTTCTGACACCGACTCTCCGGAATAACAAAATGAGGATAAATATCTCTGGATAATAAGATGACCTGGGAATTAAAGCTGATGCTAGCAATCATGTTGCAGTGATTAGGCCATGTTGCCTAGCCCGGGATAACAAATACTAATGAATGAACACAAACACAGATTAGAGCGATGACCTGATGTCCAAAAGAAGCTTCAGAGATTCTGATCATCAACTTCGAACACGGTTTGGCCCTCGGCTATGTCTCTCATTTACGCGGGCCATCGTCCGGATAGGTTGAAAGGTGAGCTTCATCCTGTTGGATCCTCCGGATGCCTTTCGGATCATATGGGAGATTATGGGATGGGTGTTGGACACCATGGTAACAAGAAGGAGAGAAGTTGACATCTAGAAAGGCACCCATGGTTCTTGATTGCTTTCAAAACTGTCCAGAGCTGAACACCTGGAGCTTCAACCTTGAGAAAAGGTTGCCATGGGATGGGGGTTAGGATGCAGCTAGCTGAACCCCTGGGGTCTGACATTGACCACTATGCGGCCAGGGGAGATGGGCTCCGCACCTGTTTCCTCTCCCAAAGAATTGAGGCTCTACAGACCCTGAAAGCTCACCAACACCATTTAGAAAATGACTTGTATAGTACCTGGCACCTAGTGGTTAGTTAATAAATAAAGCAATGGTGATCACCCCTCTTTGTACTCTGACCTGCAGCACCAGGATACAAAAAATGCGAGCGGCTCCCTTTCACTAGCATGGAGAGCACAGTCCAGTGGAAGGCCAGACTCTGAAGAAGTCAGGCAAGAAACCCAAGACGGGGTCAGAGAGGGCCGTCACTCTTAGAAACCAGAATTCATAAACAGTGATCTGGAGGTCAGAAGAACCAAGATCAATCCAGACGGGTGACCTGGTAAAAATAACATCTCCTCCCCAGGAAAATAAGAGTTGGACGTAATGCTATCTCACACCTTACATAGCTCATGACCAAGTATTCCCTGGTCCACACCCAACTATGAAAATGAAAGACCTTCTAGGTTGCCTTTCATAGCACTGAGCAGAAGAGTTTGCAAGGGTTTCTTTTAGCGGAGCGTATGTCCGTCTTCATTTCCCACACTATGCGCTAGTCCCCCATCCACCGGGGGTGCATTCTGAGAACCTAAGCAAGTGTTGGAAACTACAGATAATACCAAGCCTTCTTCTGGGCATGTGTCTGCATCTACAGTAAAGTTTAATTTACAAATTAAACCCAGTAAGATAGTGATGATAAAGCAATCACCAGCCTGTTCTGTGATAAGCATTCTTGGAAACTTATGAGTTATCTCTGAAATTGTCTACCTAATATTTCTCAACTAGGCATAATCCAGTGAAAATGAAATCCCAGAAAGGGTGTCCAGGGGTGAGGGGGCCCTGACACTCTCTCTTGTAGGAAACAATGGTAACAGTGACTCACAACTAAATTGAGGCAAATTGCAGAATGTGGGCACTGAAGGACATCTTCAAGGGCAGTTTGTTTGTGACTCACTGAGCCCTAAAATCCTCGGTCCTGATGGCCCTTGAGATAGAGACTCTCCAGTGTCTGTTGGCGGGAAACCCTCTGGCCCCCTATAGTATTATTCGCTATCGTATTAGCAATTCTATCCCTACTAATATTTGATCAGAGACTACATGCTGAAATGAGAACTTGACCCAAGACAATGAATCCAGGAAGGCCTACGACACAGGGAAGGGGGATTCTGGGTTAGAGTGAGGTGATACCACGTCAGAAAAGGGTCCCCGGTAGTGGGAGGCAGAGAGAGGAACACTGGATCCAGAATCAAGACCTGTCCATGGTGAGTGACCTATCATCTAGATAGAGATGGAACAAACTGAAACCATTGTCCTCAGTGGTTTTCAGTCTGGAGATCTGGTTTGGTTCAGTAAGGAAAAAGAAGGCAGAAAGCAAAAGAATGGTGATCAGCCCTGGCTACTCTTTCCATTTTTGCCGAGATGCGGTTGTCTACTAACCTGGCCAGCAATGCGTCTGTGAGGAGGACAGCTTCCAAGGCGGGCCGGGGGTCTGACTGTGTCTACAGGTGAGTGTCCGGAAAGCCTGGCTGAGAAAAAAAAGCAAACGAATGGGAGTTGAGGGGGAGCTGTGTGCATATGCAGAAGTTGCTCCATCACTGTGTGGACAGGAGCTCAGGGACAAGCGGGCTTACTAAAAACATTCAGAGAGGTCTTTGCTATTCGCTGGTATAAGCTAACACCCCCATTGGGGAGCACAGGCTTTAGCAAATCTAGCTTTGTGTGTGTTAATTGCTGCGGTGGATGTAAGAAGCATGACAGGTATTCACTCAAGCAGAAAGAGCAGAATTTCCCAGCTAGCTTCCACTCTCATTTTATTCAAAATTGAAAGGATAGCCTGCTGTCAGCTGGGGCATCTTGCTCTGCATAGAAAACCCAAGGCCTTCGTCACCCCCTGATGGCTACAAGGAGGAAATCTCAGAAAGTGGGCACAGCAGTGGCTTCCTTCACACATGGTCATTACAACTATCAGAAGTCTTAATGTTAAGCTTTGCTTTGAAACGGCAGCAGTAAAAAAAAAAAAAAAATACTGCACAGACTTGTTTGCTTAAGCAGTTTTTCAATCAAAACAAAAGCACCCAGAGGCCAGTAGAACAGTGTGAGACACTTTGGTGGGAAATATAAGCTGTGAAATAATGACAATAATAACATGGTGGCCAAACTTACCGAGTTTATTATCTTAGTCTGCTCTGACTACCGTGAGTAAATACCATAAACTGGGCAGCTTAAATAACAGAAACGTTTTTCTCTCAGGGCTGGAAGCTGAGAAATGTGTGATCAAATACTAATTTGGTTTCTGATGTGGAACTGTTTCTGGCTTGTAGGGGTTGGCTTCCTCACAGTCACCTCACCTGAAAGAGGGAAACAAAGAAGGGAGGAGAAAGGAAAAGAGGAAGAGAAGGAAAAGTAGAAAGAATAAGCTTGATGGTGTTTGTGTGGGTGGGTGGGTGCGGACACGCGTGTGTGTGTGTGCGTGTGTGTGTGCGTGTGTGTGGGTAGGTGTGTGCGCACACGCGTGTGTGTATGCGTGGGTGTGTGTGTGGGGGGGTGGGTGTGTGCGCACGCGCGTGTGTGTGTGCGTGTGTGTGTGCGTGTGTGTGGGTGTGTGTGTGTGTGTGTGTGCGTGTGTGTGTGCGTGTGAAAGCACAAACACATTTTTGCAGGTGTATGTGCGTCCAAGTGTTTGTGGAGGCTGGAGGACAACTCACCTTGGTTTCTCTCTCTCTCTCTCTCTCTCTCTCTCTCTCTCTTTCTTTCTTTCTTCCTCCCTTTCTCCCTTTCTTTCTTTCTCTCTCTCTCTCCCTCTCCCCCCCTCTCTGGCTTTTTTTGAGACAGAGTCTCTCTGTGTAACCCTGCATGCCCTGGAATTTCCTTTCCTTTGTAGACTAAGCTGGCCTCAAACTCAGAGATCTGCCTGCCTCTGCCTCCCGAGTGCTGGGACTAAATAAGACTTGTGCCACCACCGCTTGGCTTCACCTTGGCTTTTGAGACAGGGTCTCTCACTGAGCTGAACGTTCAGTGATCACACTTCAGGGACCTCCCTGTCTGCCTCCCCAGCACCATGACAAGAAGTGTTTGCAGCCACACTCAGCACCCTTTGTGTGGCTTCTGGGAATTGAACTCCGAGTTTACACGTAAAGACCACTAATCCAATCTGGCCAGGACCTCAGCTTCTTGACCTGACACAGCCTTAAGTGCTCTGTAATAGATCTTATCTCCAACTTCAATCAACATTGAGGGCTAGGGCTTTGATATTGTGGTGAGTCATAATTAGGCTGCAGCACTTACATGCTAGCATTATAAAATGTTAATATATATCTTATATATAATAGTTTAATCCTTTCAATCCAATGAAAAATGTATTCCAATTATTCCCATTTCATAGAAGAAGAAACTGAGGCTTAAAATGCTAGCATCCTTCCCAAAGTTGCACAGCTGTAAGGAATGACTTTATTCATGTGAATGAAGAGTTTGCTCTACTGAAAGCATTGCTGATACTTTCCCTGATCCTTGTAGAGTAAGTCTTGGCTGTGTCAAGTCCCTCAGGGACTCTAAACAACTAATGAGCCTTGACACCCATGATTAGGAGAGCTATATTGGAAATATTTGGTGCTTACACACTCTCCCTTCACAACTGAAGGCTCCATTCAAATGCACAGCCTCGTTTGTTCTCAATACCATGTAGCCAGTTTTGCTTTAACTCTGTATTAAAGCAATGTTTGGGGGGCACTGTACTTTTTATCAGACATTCAGACAGTTCCTTGTTCCAGAAGCATTAGAGAGAGAGAAAGAGAGAGAGGGAGGGGGGAGAGAGGGAGAAAGAATATGAATCAAGCGTGTCTATAAATAATCACAATGCAAAATAATATATGCAACGGCTATTTGTGAGCTTGGGTGCTAACAGGAGGTCTGGTCTGCAGGTCACACAGACCGCCAGAGAAGATGTTGTACCCAGCATGAGTCTTGAGCAATATAAGTCATTCAGCCAGGAGTTCCTGTAAGAATGGCTACCCAGACCTTTTCAAAGGAGGGTATGGTGCTATTAGAAACTGCACTACACATGGGGTACCACATGGGTTGAAGGAGGCAAACCGGAAGCAATTGCATGGGAAGACCTAGCATCTTATATAGGAAAGAGGCCAAAACATAGATCAGGAACAATTTTCTGTGCTGTTCTAAAGAGTGTTGATGCTGTGGCTGTTGTTGCTGCTGAAGTATAGAGTCTTACACCCAGAACAACAGGACAAGATTTGTGTTTCTGAAGGATAATTATAGGAAGACAGATTTTTGAATCAGTAAGTTGAAGACCAGGGACAATTGTAGATTTCAGAAAAAAAAAAAAACAAACTGGAAGTCTTAGTTTGAGTATGGAGTTAGATCAGGCATAGTGGAGACTTGATGCTTCTGATCTTGACCTAGGAAATCCGCTGGTGGTACTCAGTGTCAGAAAAGAAAAACTGCAACTTGCTCCTATTATCTGACCACAGGTAACACTAATCTTTCCTCTATTAACTTGTGATAGATAGCCTTTACACGTATTTCACTATCAGAAATTATAACATCAGACAGTCACACCCAGAGTTCTCTGGCTGCCAGTGTGAGCCAACCACAACTGTTACTTGATTGATTGATTTACATTTTATTATAGTTGAGACTCACCTGTATTTCTTCAGACTTTTCCTAGCTCTACTGCTGTTGTCAAGAACAGGCTAGAGGGGAGGAGTCCCACAGCCACGGTTCTTCTTGTCTCTGTCAGCACCCTGGATCCGTTCACCAACATCCCTTGCCTCCTCTCTAGCTACATCCAGGGACAGTCTCTCCTATACTGGGCTTGAGGTTAATGGTATCTCTTGATTACATAAGGTTACAGATTTTCAAAGAAACTCTATAGAAGACAGGGTTCTTGTCGTCGTTCAGTAATGAGTTAGCATCTCCAGGTTTTCTTAGCTAAGACAGCTTTCTGAACTTCATGACAAAATAGTTTGGCTCCTTGGGAGAGTTCCTGCATTACCTCCTTTCTTAGGTTTCACTTCTTGTTTTTCCAGACCCATTCTTGCTTCCTTCAGACCCCCTTCCTAAGTGGATGACATCCCAAGTCCTCTGAGAGGAAAAAGGAGTCATAAGCTACTTCTCACTAATAAACGCTTCTCAGTTGAATTCGAAGCGTCTGTTGAATTATCTGGGACAACTGATCAGGTTTCTGATTCTTGCTTTCCTATGGAGTTCAGTCTGTCTACAACTCCTTCATTGAAGAATTTCAAAACTGTACATGTGGGAGCGGAAATGTACTGGTACTAGGGACCTTGGGTTCTTGGGCTGGCAGCCTTTCCTGACCAACCTGGCCTCAGTGGCTGTCCCAGTCAGTAGACTGCACCTCTGTCCCCTACTCTAAGCCCATAGCACTCTTTCATTGTGCATTCTTTGTGTCCCTCTTAAAGGATCCTGCAGTGTTTGACTTGTTTTAGAGCTGAAACTACTGACTCCCTCTGAACCCAATGAACTATCCCACCATGGCAGACCTGTGGCCTCACCTTCCCTTCCTCCTGTTAGTATTTGTGACAACTGTTGCATAATCACCAACATGTAGACTTGCCCTCTGCCCAGAGTTGCGCTCACTACTTCTGCTGTATTGTGTCATTTCGCTCTTGCCACACACCTGGGGTTTGGGGAATAGCATCACCATTTCTGTTTTTTCTTAAGCAAAGTCTGAGACTCAGAGAGATTCTAATGCCAATCCAAAGACAGGCAGCTAAGTTCAAACATGCATTAGAAGTAAAAATAAGGCCCACCTAGAGTCTCATAGATAGCATCCTTCACCTCAACTCTGCCGTTTCAGGAGCGCGCATAGCACTGACCACCGCAGCTGGCAATGGTAAGGATTGTATCTACCACTCTGCAGAGTGGCAGGGAGAGGAGGATTGTTCTCTCTCATGCCTTGCCTATGTTTGGACTGTTCTTGATTATTCTCATCACGTTTGACTAGAGTATAACTAGGGTTTTCAGAGATGAAAGCCATCTCATGCTCATTTCTGCTATCGTCTGTACGTCATGAAATGCCATTGTATATGGTTTATATTTTATGATTACAGAAAAACACTTCCCTAAAAATGATATCCTATGCCTTCAGAGAGTCATGTGATTTTTGCTGAAAAAGCTAACAGGCACTCCTCTTTGTGCACTGAAGACTTTTCCACTAGAAGATACACATATTAAATGCTCAGAAACAATAAGAAAAGCCACATTTATCATGTAGATAAATACCTCAGTGACGTCATTACATTTAGAGCATTTCACATTCTACTATTGGCTATTTGACCTACCCTATCAGAACCAAACCCCCATATACTCTAAAAAAAATCTTTTATGGTAGAATAAAGGATACTATGTTACACTGGAAAAAAGAAAAAATGATTTAAGTGCAGAATCTATATGAGGTTATGTTGTCTTGAGTATGTGTGCTATCATTTTAACAAAATGAAAATACCAACCTGTCATATAGTTTAAATAGGACAGAGAGAGAGAGAGAGAGAGAGAGAGAGAGAGAGAGAGAGAGAGAGCCTTAGCTCATAATAGACATAAACCTCTGAATGGGTTAAAAATAAACACAAGGCCTGGAAAGGCAGAAGCAATAATGACAGTTTTGAAGTTTCTCGAACCTGTTGTGACAGGAATAACGAATTAATTGGGACTATAACGGATTCTTTGTAAAGGTGAAGTAAACACACTTGACTGTATATTTTTCACCATCAGTTAAGTCTCAATTGGTTCTAAAAATAAACAGAAGACATTGAACAGTTTTAATGGATTCTGACACCTAGGTATTATGCTGTCACTCCAGTGTAAATGAATCATAACTTTGGACTGCACCTAGGAATTACTACACATTTGGAGAAAATTTATGGTGCTCCAAGCTTTGAATCATGATGTGATATCAAAACTAAAGTCAAAAGAGGAAAAGTGCTGGGCATAAATTATGATCCTCCAGCCCTTAGGTACACGCCATGCAACAGGTAGAGAGGCTGGAGAGCTCAGAGGCAGGCCAGCAGTTATCCTGGGTGCTGCGACAAATCGACCCTTCTGAAAGGACTTTGTAGTAAAATAACAACAAAAATCTACTCCTGTACCCATGATAGAGATATTTAATTTTATTCATCTGGGTCCCTGTAGCCTATGCAGACTAGAGTCCCCCCTGAGGGCGTGAGCATGTTTATGATGCCCAGATTTTTATTTTCAAGAGATAAACAATCTCTGGGCCGGACCGCTTGCTGACCTGAGTGCACCAGTAGACCCACACAAACTCACAACTTCTAGTCACACAGATGCAAATCAGAACGTCAACCTTTTTAGGGGAATGGTTGGCATGGTCTAGGCATTGTCTCAATGTCCGCAACTACGCACAGAGAGAAGACTGCTGGAGAACATACCGTTTTAAAGGGGAAGTCTGTGAATGAATGAGGACATTCTAAGACCCCAGGTAGGTCATAGGAAAGTGTTAAACATTCATGTGTGTGTCTGACCGATACTGGGTTTGCGAGAGCATATCACCACAAGGCTGTGGCTTATAGGGTAAAGTTTGGTGTCTGTCTCTGGCGGGACTATGTGACTTCTCACTGACTCTGCCTTCTTTCTCCCAGCATTCAGTTTAGTTTTCCCTGCCTAGCTAAGTTCTGCCTTGCTGTAGGCCAAAGCAGTTTCTTTATTCATTAACCAATAAAAGCAATACATACACAGAAGGACCTCCCACACCAGGCTACAAAAAGCTGGCATGTTGAGCCCCCTTCCTGTGCAACTTCCTGTAGCCAACTACAGAAAGCTGGTATGTATTAAACTAGACAGCTCTCCTCTATCCACGTCTGTTCACTGTGTTCTCATGGTTCCAAACAACCTGGCTAGTCAACTCTCCGAGTCTATTGATTTTCTCTGAGATATGTGCAAACACCCCAGCCTCATCTCTTGTAGAACAGTGTGAAAGACTAACCAGAGACAACCTTTGCAGATGGCTGGTAAGTTGACAGTCCCCTGATATTTGAAGGAAAACATTGCCAAGAGGGCCCTCAGCTTTCAAAGGTAATTTATTCGTTACCAAATATGTTCCTGTGACACTCTTCTATACTGTCAACTTTGATCTTCTGGACCACTGTTTTTCTAGAAGTATCCTAAAATGTTGGCCACACACTTACAATGCTCACTTTGACTTCTCCTAGTTTTAATTCATCCCTTGTGGCTACTTGGACGGTTTCAGTTTCAATGCAGATGCTTTCTGCATTGACCTTGTACAGTTATAAATGTTTTAACATCCATAAAAGAATAAAAATGTGTGTTCCCATAAAAAGCAGCAAACAGAAAATGCAGTGGATAGTAGGAAGATTTGAGTCCCCACATCACCATGCTCCATAAGACCGCTGGTACTGGGCTTCGGCTGCATCCCTGAGGTTAATGGTTTGAGAACCTGGTTCTTGCGAGGCGTTTTAGAGGGCATTATATTATATTAGCATGGCTGTCGGTTAGTACGAGTTTTCCTTTTATTTGCCCTGGGAAGGAGGTCATTTTCTGGGCTCCTTCAGAAAGGGAATCAGGGCTTTGCAGCCTTTTTAGGCTGACCGCCTCTACCCTGCGCCCCCGAAAACAAGCTGCAGGTGTGCGGGTTCACAGCTACCTGCTTCCTCGGCCTTGGGAGCTCTGGTGCTATTTGGAAAGTATGTGGTTTATGCTCTAACCAAAGTTTCCGAGTGTTTTTGTTGATATTGTTTTTTAAGATGAGGAAAAAAAAAGTGCTGCAGAGTGAAAATAAAGCGTTTAAAGCTTCATAAAAGGTTGTGAGTTCATTCCTTTCTCCTTCTCGGGGTTATAAACAGGGCTCCCTAAAAAGTTCCTCTCCGAGTTGAGAGACCTACCAGGCGTTTAAAGGGGTAGCACCTTCGCTTGTCAATTTCAGGAACAGCGAATGATCCCGGAGGTTTTTTTATTCCTTTAATCAGCTGTAATTTTCAGCTCTGATGCTGGCTGACAGGCTTCATCTCAAACCCGGAGCAGCATGTTCCTCTGGCTTCATCCCTGGGAGATCCGAACCAGGGAGGGGGGAGACCTGAGACTGAATTGACAGTGGAAGTTACCCACCTGAGAATGGGCACCCCAGTTTAGAGGGTGTCAAGGGGCAAGGGGGCACGGAATGTCCCCTTCATGGAGGAAGCCCGCATGCTAAGACATTTTGCGTTTTTTCCTTCTTTCTTTCTTACCTTCATGCTGGCTTCCCTCTCCTCTACCTCTGTCTTTGAGTCCCAGGCGCACAGACCACGAGTCTTGGAGGTACCCAGAAAGGTGCACACCTGCAAATACACACGTACATCTTTTGCCCTGAACAGTTCTCATAACCATCACACATTGAGGGCTTCCTGGGTGCTAGCCCCTGTGCTCCATGCTTTCCAAAACCCCAACCGCTGGAGTCCAGGGGGCCCTCGCCTCACACCTGCGGCTCTCATCTTACATGACAGGAAACTGATATAAACCACGTGTGTCGATAAGAAAGCGATCCGCTCCACAGACACATGCACCTCCCCCCCCCCCCCCCCCCCCCCCCCCCCCCCCCCCCCCCCCCCCCCCCCCCCCCCCCCCCCCCCCGGCCATAGTCTCCCGACTGTGTCTACAAGTCCCACCCTTCAACGTGAACTTGCAACGGCGGGAGTTTGGGAGGCGTGTGTGTGTTGGGTGAGGTTGGGCTGGTTCATCACACCCGGGTTGGAAAACCACTGCTTCCTTAAGGTGCCTCCCACTACCGGTGAGGGGCAGGGCTAGTTACAGGGAGGAACGCTGTGGCCGCTGTGGCCTCGGTTTGACTGAGCAGCTGCAGGGCTCCCTTCCTGTCAGGGACGGCAGCTGAGGGAGGAGAGGTGCTGGGAGTATTCTTTGGGGATAGATACGAGGATGGTTCCTTGGTGTGGGGGGGGGTCACTCTAGAATTTCCTACCAAATGTAAGATGGTAGGAAGGGCTGTGGCTTTCACTCAGAGGCCCATGTGCATATGCCCCGGCTTCCTCACATGCTCAGTCAAGACCATCTTTGTTCCCTGCCTCTCCCCATGGACAGGGCTGGAACTTAGCCTGAATACACTACTGTGGCCTAAAATATAAAAATGCTCATGTCCTTTGTTATCTTGAGACCATTTGGAGAGGTTTTTAAAATGTGTTTTTAGTTGAAATGGAATTGTATCACCTTCTCCCTCCCATTCTTTCTTCCAATGCCTCTCAGCCTCCTCTCTCACACCTCCTTCCACACTGATGCATACACACCTCCATACACCTCTTCCACACTGATAGACTTTTTTCTGGGAATATTATTATTACATAAATTATGTATGTATATGCACAAATACAAATAAATACAACACGCTGAGTGCATTTTTGTTGTTTGTGTGTATGTGCTCTAAGGGCTGACCACTCCACAACAGACAACCAATAAGAACGCTAATTCTCCTTCTCCCGGTATCATTAGCTGCCTGTGAGTCTTTGTCTAGAAGTGGGAACGCATGAAATTTTCCCTCTTCCATGTTAGCATATCCACCACCATTGCTATTGTTCTGGTCTTGTTTATACACTCATTTATGAGAGGGTGTTATAGCGGACATCCTGGTATTCTGACTCTTGCAATCTTTCCATCTGCTCTGCTGTTGTTCCTAGAACCACAGATGCAGGAGCTCTGACATAGATGTGTCCATTGGGTCTGGGCTCACCATGATGTGTTGGTCTCTGCATTGTGTCCAGTTGTGGCTTTCTGTGTTAGTTTCCACTCGATGTAAAGACAGGCTGCTTTGATCAGGGGGGTAGCTCCATTCATCCAGGAAAAGTGACTTGAGTGAGCACCCAGTTAGAGAATTCTTTAGGTTTAAGCCATTAGTTTTTGAAGTCTTCACTGCTGTTCTGCCTTGGCTATTTTTACCTTGTAGGTAAAACAGAAACATAAGCTGCTTCCTGTTTAGAATTAAAAATGCAAGAAAACAGTAAGCTACATTGACTTTAATGATGAAATGGTTGGTGTGCACACTGGCAGTCTGATGTCATTGTATTGTTAGCTCACATTGTCTCAAAGGTAGGTCCATAGCATCCTAGACCAAATAAGGTGATATGGGAAACATTATCCTCACTCTGATGGGTGCCCAATGACCTTTCTCTCCTGTCTGCATCTCTTTTTCCATCCATCTATTTATCACAAAGCAAACATCAGAAGATAAGCAATTAGTTAGCATCCTTGTAGAACCTTCCCTTGCTTAAGTTGGTACTCCCGAACAACTCGAGTACAGAGCTTGCTCCATGACAAAAATGCTTGGATTCATGTGTACCACATACTGAGGACTTTTACCTTTCAAAAATGTTATGGGTGAGTGAAAAGTCCCACAGTGTTGAGTGCCTTAGCTTTTGTTTTTGCGGTGTTTTTTTTGGTTTGGTTTTGTTTGTTTGTTTGTTTGTTTGTTTGTTTTTTATTGCTCAGGTTTCTCCCTTAAGTTATAGTTCAGGGTCATTGCTGACTTTCTAGTCCAATCAAGAAATACCACAAGAGTTGATGCAGGGAGCACACGTCGTTTTGCTTTTGGCTTGTGTTTTCAGCTCAAATCTTCCAGCAACTAAACAAGGCTGGAGATGCGAAACACCACTGTGGAGAAGAAAAAGTATGTAATGACTTTTAATGGCCTTAAACTTAAAAAAAACCTTGAGAAAGCACATGTTGGAATAACTACCCCATACCTTACAAAAATTATACTCCAGCGTGACGGTAAACAGACACACAGCCCACAGTTGTCATATGTGTAACCCTCATGTCAGGACTAGAATCCTGTAAATAATAGCTGTATTTATGGTTCTAATTTGGTTTGCAATTGATTATCCTAAGAAGAAGAAAGAGGAGGAGGAGGAGGAGGAGGAGGAGGA